>MJUU01022292.1:27865-43436 GCA_002080025.1 Modiolus philippinarum | reverse complement strand
TGGGGGGGGGGGGGTCATTCCACGCTACAGACATGTATACATTTGTACTAGTATTGGTTGTAGTCATTTACTCCCACATTTTGAATTATTTTGTCATACTTTCTGCTTTGAAAAAAGGACATGTTACGTTTAAATGGATTGAGTATCATGTGGCGTAGAGACAAACAAGGAAAAAATATGAAACTGTAAACAATGTAGACATATACTATATATACTATATACTGATAACTTTCAAATAACCAAAAGGGATGGAAAAAATCTCTACAGTAAAACTGTGTGATAATGAGTCACACCTGTTTTGGAACGCGATAGTAACAAAAATGCGGTATACCTAGTATTTCGAACGGAAACTAGGGTTTTCGTGCGAAATACTAGGTATACTGCACGTTAACTATGGGTTTCCGATCGGTATACATAGTTTTCGGCGGAAACCCTAGTTTTCGATTGAAATTGAACGGAAACTAGGGGTTTGCGACGGAAACCAATAGTTTCTGATCGGTATCGTTAATTCGAGTTGAAAGCGAAAACTCTATTCATAGTTTTAGCGAATGAGAAACGAGAAACGGAAATCGCTATTTGATATTTAACGTTCGTCCAATCAGAAACGGAAAACGGTATTCAGGGTTTAATTAAACCAATCAAAACCTTTTTTGTCTGTTTATCGGTTATATTTCTCTCTTTTTTCTTCAAATTTCGTATCTTTTATTTATTTTATATATTTTGATATAATAAATTAATTATCAAATAGAGTTGTACCTTTGACAAATTTAGGTGCGAATGGATATCAGATTCGCTAGTCCTGAGAAGATTCGATCTCGACTGTCTAAATTCACCTTCACCAGTTAAACGTTGTGAAATATCGCCGTTTTAGACTTAGTTTAAAAAGAATATTCAATTTAACTAATCTATAGAGGAAAGATTTTTATTTTCATAAAACTTGATGTGTACTGTGTTTCGAAATTAAAAAATTAAAAAAAAAATCACGAGATTTTGTATAAAAAATAGATAATTTGATAAGCAGTTAAAAAAACAAAAACTCTTATAAATGATCAAAACAATTCAGTAATTTCAAACTTTTACTTCATCATATCCTTTCCAAGGACTTTTATAATTTGGAAGTTAAAAATTTCATGAATTTTAGCATTTGAGAAGAATGAAAAGTATAATAATACGGTTTAAACTTACTCTATAAAAATGACAAAAACAATAAATTTTACTTCATGATATCCTTTCGAAAGAGTTTGATATGTTGCGAAATACAAAAATCATCAAATGCAGCATAGAAAAGGTATGAAAAGTAAGATTTTGAAACAGCGGTTTAAGCTAAGTCTATTAAAACGACCAAAAAAAAAAAAATCAGTGTTTTTAAAATTTAACATCATAATATCCTTTCGAAGGAGTTTAATAATTCGCGAAGCAAGAAACTTGATGAATTTTAGAATTAAAAAGGTATGCAAGTAAAATTTTTAGTCGACGGTTTATACTTACTCTTTAAATATGCCAAAAAAAGTTAAGTGTTTTAAAAATTTTACTTCATTTTATCCTTGCAAAGAAGTTTGATATGTTGCGAAATACAAAAATCATCAAAATTAGCATAGAAAAGGTATGAAAAGTAAGATTTTGATACACAGTTTAAGCTAAGTCTATAAAAATGACAGAAAAAAATTCAGTGTTTTGAAAATATAACATCATAATAGCCTCTTGAAGGAGTTTAATAATTTGCGAAGCAAAAAATTGATGAATTTTAGCATTAAAAAGATATGAAAAGTAAAATTTTTAGTCTACGGTTTATACTAACTCATGAAAAATGTCAAAAAAAGTTAAGTGTTTTGAATATTTTACTTCATTATATACTTGCGAAGAAGTTTGATATGTTGTGAAATAAAAAAAACCATCAAATGTAGCATAGAAAAGGTATGAAAAGTAAGATTTTGAAACAGCGGTTAAAGCTAAGTCTATAGAAATGACAAAAAAAAATTCAGTGTTTTGAAAATATAACATCATAATACCCTTTCGAAGGAGTTTTATAATTCGCGAAGCAAAAAACTTGATGAATTTTAGCATTAAAAAGGTATGCAAGTAAAATTTTTAGTTGGCGGTTTATACTAACTCTTTAAAAATGTAAAAAAAAAAGTTAAGTGTTTTGAAAATTTTACTTCATTTTATCCTTGGGAAGAAGTTTGATATGTTGCGAAATACAAAAATCATCAAAATTAGCATAGAAAAGGTATGAAAAGTGAGATTTTGAAACACAGTTTAAGCTACGTCTATAAAAATGACAACAAAAAGAAATCAGTGGTTTGAAAATTAAACATCATAATATCCTTTCGAAGGAGTTTTATCATTCTTGAAGCAAAAACTTGATGAATTTTAGCATTAAAAAGATATGAAAAGTAAAATTGTTAGTCTATGGTTTATACTAACTCTTTAACAATGTCAAAAAAAGTTAAGTGTTTTGAAAATTGTACTTCATTATATCCTTGCGAAGAAGTTTGATATGTTTTGCCAGAAGAAATTTTCTTTATAAAGAATACCAGCACCCCCCCCCACCCCATGAAAATCAAATTGTCCGTGCCTCTTAGACACCTGAGAAGAGAGCGACCTGTTTTCTAAAAGCTGTTTTCGGTTCGTTTTTTTTNTTTTTTTTTTCTTTAAACGAAATCTGCATGTATAATGATTCACAAACAGACTGAAAAATGATGAAATAAAAGAGGTATCTAGTAAGTATTTGATTGATAATGGTCGTTTTTAAAAAAAAATGCAAGTAAGAGGCAAAATAATCGGAACTGTCCTGTACTGTAGCATAAATTTATCATAAAATGTTCTACAGGAAGGTATTAAAACAAACAATTATAACTTGAATATCCAGTCTAAGAGTTAAAAGGGGGACGTACCATTACTGGCTGCAGTGAACCGCAAACACTGTCTTTATTAACTCTATTTAATTCATTTTGACGATTATGAGAGAGTGTCGCTTGATATGTAATACTTTCTTTAGAAAAACAAAATAGGTTTTAATTTCTCCTATATATAAGCATGGAATAAATTTTCTGCAGTAAAGTTAACTCCTGTTATTAGTCATGTTATTTTGATGTATATTGTCTGCAATTTTCTAAGTGCAAGTTAGCAATGCTTTGACTAAAATATAATAATCAAAGATTTAAATGCATCTCTTCTAGACTAAAAAGGGAGATTCAATATTGGCTCATATTTACACGAGTAAAAATTCAAACAAGCAGAGGGCAGTAATAATATTATTTACACAAACTATTTATCATAGAAAATTTTAACAAGCCTGTAATTGATTAACTATCTGCAAGGCTGGACTACAGTGAGAGTATGCTAAGACGGTGTATTGGATCTCAGTGGCGTTCTAAGTACCATGATATAAAACTCCGTATGATTGTTTCTCTCCTACGACCACCATTGTTGACGACAAAAAATGGGAATCTGACGAGTGTTTCATATGTTAGTTTATATCAAGTATTGTGTACCATTAAAACAAGAAACCCTTTAGATCATGTTTCATCACACACATGAAGAAAGAGAAATGATCTGGAGTAAACTATACATTAGGCAAAAAAAAATTAATATAAAAATAAAAATAAAAATAAAAAATAACCCGGGTAAACCAATCTTACAATTTAGCAAGCATTTAATTATTATCAAACTGCGATGGATTAGTAATACAATTTAATTTTGAACCCAATTCATTAATAGTTTCGGGTTATTTTATCTTTGAATGCGTTTACCATAGAATATAAGACCGTTGTCACCAAACTTGATTGTAATTGCACACGTGTATCCAATGTTAATTAAATGTTTCCAGTGTTCTTCATATAGACAAGATATAGATTATTATATTTCAAGAAGACGAAAAGACTTTTGTAGATTCTTGTAGCTAAGTATGGTTCTATTTGAAGCAACAATTTAAAGTTGCACAAACGCCAGATATTTTTCACATCTAAAAATCGATAACATTTCCATGGGTTATAAATGTGAAAGGGTCAAACGTTTTTAGGAGAAGGGAGTGTAACGGATAACTTTAGTGAGACATTGTTAGCTCCCCTTAATAAGACAACGAAACTAACAGATTGAAAATTCAACACTTATTGTGTAGAATTCTACAATTATTTATAAATTATGGCTTATTTTTAAAGCATAAACGAACTAAAAAGTGCAACATTTATGTTGGAATATTCATTCATTTGTAAACTGGATCCAAATTTTTAAAGGCAATTTTACCTATACTATGAAATTCAGTTGTGAAATTTTATTTGAGTTCCGATATGTAAATAGAGCATAGTTTTTCTTCAACGCTTTCCCGAATTAGGATTTGACATTACAGAAAAAAAAAAAAACTCTAAACGACTTCTTTAAGTCGAGTAATGCGAGGCATGTTCTATTTAGATGATTCACATTTCACTGGAAAATTAATAATTGTATAGTTTTATTTTCTCAGTAAACAATTACTGCATGTTTGTATTTGCTTATCTGTATGGGTTTAATTTGCAAGTAAATTATTATAAAATAAAGGACCGTTTCAGTTGTCTTTTAATAATTTGCAAAGACCAGTATGACAGCTTTTCAGAATTACCAAAAGTATCATTTTTATTTAAGACAAGAAGAGAAATTTCGATGATTTTCCTCATTCTGATCTAAAAATCGGTCATAGTGCATGAATTATACCAGATCCAAATATCAATACGTCTGTTTTCAAACCTTTAACTTCGCAAATTGAGTCAGATGATATGATTTTATATCATGTATATTGTGTTATGTGGCCACTCGCCCGCACTATACATATACTAGTATTCGGGTCATCCGCTGATCGGAGATTGTTAATTGAATTGACGACTAAGGGACCGACCATTTAACTTGAAGGGGGTTATGTTTTTTTTTTTCTGGAAAAGTTTATTTATTTTTTTCACATGCACCAACACAAATATATTTTTTTAAATTAACATTCTTTTTTTGGGCAAGAAGACTCTTTCAGAAATTTTTTTTCAGCATTTTAGCAGCCAAAATATTTTTTTCACTCAAAATTAGCTCCAAAATATTTTTTTTTGAGAAAAACCATAGCCCTCCCCCTCTCCCTTTTCAAGTTAAATGGTCGGTCCCTAAAGCGCTGCCTGTGTAAACATATTTTTGTTCCACCTGACAAAAGTTTTATTGGAAAAAATACTAAAGTATTTATTTATTTAAATGCCCAATTGTACCAATATACATTAGGGTTGAAGGCATACATGAACAATAACAAAACCATTAAAAACAAAACAAAGATTACAAAATGAAAAATCATGCAGTTGTTGAGTCCACTCTCCTCAGCGCAAAAGACCTTGCAACGAATGAAGCAGTATACTGCACGATTTGTGGACAATTTAAACATACATACAGTTTATCTGGTTTACTTTCAATATTTGGTATTAAACGTTTTATTTCCTGCTAATAGTTTTCTCTTAGTTTTATGTTATTATTACATGAAATTAAGAAATGCTCTTTATCATCAATAGTGTTGGAATTGCAGTTCTTACATTTTCTGTTTTCTCGTTTAATATTTCTCTACCTTTCCCTTTCAATTTCTAAAATATGATCTCTGACTCTTAATGTCGTTAGATATTTTCTATTTTCTTTTTCTTTATATTTTCCAAATATGGTTCAAATTCATATTTTTTTTCTTAAATTTACTATAAAGAAACAATTTATTACTTTCTGTGAGAGAATTCATTTTTTTTAAATATTTTAAACATTGACATAATACTTCTTCCTTTTGGAACAAATAATATATATCATTTATTCTGTCAATAACAAATATTATTATATCTGATCCGTTGGACTAAAACCGCGGCTAGCCACGGGGTACTTGTTTTAATCGCATTACAAAGCACAGGTGACCTGACAAACTTACCTGAGCACCCTCCGACACGTGTACAGGGTCAAATTAACATTTTTGCGATGCTTATTCAAACTGAAATGTATTTTATGAAATAAATAAACATAATCTAAAAATGCATAAAACTTGTGGCATACATATATATTTACGTTTGTACAACTTTTTAAAAATGGTATTATCGCTATATTTTATTTGTATTCCTATAATTTTGTATTTCAGAATTTTTTAAAGTATTGCGCAAAATAAAAATGCATTCAATTCAAATTTAAGCGGAATACACTAAATTTCCAATTGGCACTAGGCATACCTAAAAGAGTTCTATAATGTTTGGTGTTTGATGGTATAATTTTGAATATAAATTGGAACGAAATAATAAATTATTTATTTTATTAGACGAAAACGATTTATTTATTAATGGTTGTAACTGCATCAGCAAGACATACAGAGGCGCATTAGTTTTACTGCACAAGCATGATTGCAAGCAGATTGTAGCAACAATTTTTACAAATCCTTGATTGCAGAAAAGTTTTTAATTTTTCACATCATGACCGTCATAATATATCAATTATTTCTACAAGATGTTTACATAAACATTTCCCGTATGGTCGGGAACCAGCAATACACAAAACAATAACGTCTAGGTCAACAGATATATGCCCTGTAGTCTTCTAAAACTGCTTGAATATGAAAAGCTTGAATGCCGGGTTCGGAACTTTGTATGAAAGTGCATCAATACAAATTGCATCAATACAAACTACAAAAAAGTTTAAACTTGGTAATGTGGCAAAAAGGCATGTTAATAATAAATGCAGGACGATTAACCCCTAAAGTGGCAAGTATTAATGAAAAAATGTAAAGCTACTAGATATGCTGTGGACAGATTCCAGAGTGATTAAATTTTCGAAAGTTACTTTATTGAACTGAATTGTCTTTTGTTGCAGACTGCAATGAAATTATTTTGATTTCAGAAAATACATAAAGAAAAAAAAAAGATGCGCAAAATGATTCTTTTTCATGTTCAGTCTTGATTTCATTCATGGCGAAACACGCTTCAAGTACACAGTATGTCCTTGGTAACACCCGAACGAACGGTTGACATCAATTTAGACTTTGCTGCAGTTGTTAATAGCATTGCACGTGTAAACATAATTTTTCTGTGTATTGACGAATTACATATCCATTGTATTTTGTCGGACTTGAGGTTCATCTTTGATTCCCTGTAGACTTCATGAATTTACATAAAGATATATAAATAGCTGAAACAATTCAAAATAAAAGAATGATTCAATAATAGTTTAAAAGTGTGAAATATATTATCAAATTATATCTCACTATGAAAAAATTTGAGTTCATTCAACAATGAAAGATTGAATTCACATAAGTTTCAAAGAAAATAACACTACGACAAGAGGCGGCTGACAGGAATAAATGAAGACCCGGAGAAAGGAGAGAGGGGGTGTTAGAACGTTACAAGGAGCTTGAGAAAAGGGACAAGAGAGGGGAAGATAATGAAAGGAAGACCAGTAGAAAGGGGCCTGGAGAAAGGAGAGAGGATTGGGACAAAGGAACAGAGGGCAGGAGAAAGAGATGACACCCCCTGTCCATCCATCCGATATCCCATTGAAAACCTTACTCATTAAGGTCAATGATAGCCACCTTTTATAAGTATTGTCAAAATATAACGCAGGTGTCGGATTTATTAGAGCTTCTCATAGTGTTTGATCCAAATAATGTAAATACGAAAAAAGCACTTGCATAGTTTATTCACAGTTTAGGATATATTTCGACTATCTCAAACAGTAGGTTCTTGTAACACGAATACACTGTGAGCACCTGTAAACTTGTTTTATACTTTTACTTAAATGAACATCCCATGTCGTCATGGCTTGGTTATCTGAATATGTGAAATTTAATATACATATGCCTTTCGTATAAGTTTAAGCAGATACATGTCCTTGGTTTAAGGCAGCAGCAGTTGGATTTCTCCCGGTCGGTAAAATATTATTTATCGGACTTTAATTTATTCGTAAAAACTTTTTACCTTCTGTTTACATCTCAGTTTAATTTTGGACATTGCATGTATTTACAGCTGCATTAGTTTTAAACAAACAATATTTTTCAGCGCTAAAACGATTTTCCTCTAAAATTAGAAAGAATCTTTTTGTTTTACCAGTAGCATTATCGGGTTATAGTGCGAATTTTCTTAGAATGTAATAGGTTTCTTTTTGCACATAGATTTTTTACCATACCAAGCTCTCATCGGGGGTAACTTGACTTCAATCTGACGGGGGTGTCATAAGGTTTAAACCCAAAATTCGAATTTATTCAGGTCATGCGAAATTTTAGTCCAGAATTTCTCGTATTTATCGAAAATGATGAACCAGACTTATCCATATTGATATATAAAAGCATACTAATTTCAATATAAACGAGTTTATTTCTATGTTTGGCCTGAATTTTTATGGTTAATTATTTTAGAACAAAATTTAGTACCTGAAATTGTCAGTCAACAGGGAAATCTCTAGAAATTGCAAAAATGAACATGAATACCCGAAATATCCCAAAATTTTCCACGAAATTTCCCGTGCGTACATAATTTATGAAGCAGGGATTCTGCTATGATAATGCTATGTTGTGACTGAAGGTGCACAACACATTTTATTGCACACTGGTTACGATGCCGAAACCACAAACGATGTGTTGTACACTGGCGACGATAACACAAATATAATTACCGACTATATTATGAAATGGAACTGCTTCAATCAAGGTTAACGGTAACTAGTACTGATAACTGTAGTATTATAGAGTAAACGATATGTTTTTGTAATTTTTTTCATATTAACAGAGCATTTATACGGAAAACTAAACATCTTTACTTTAGACTTGAAAATGCAAGTTATGTCATCTGCATTATTATTGACAGCACAGCACAAGAGTTTAAACATCAACACATCTATAAATATGGTCATTTACTGAAAGAACTACACGTGTGTACAGTTGAAATTTGTTTATTAATGCAATCAACATTACAGCTGTGTCAAATTAACAAGATCATAAAACAAGTGTATTTGTTTACCTGTACTAAATAGGAGACATCGATTTACATGTGTTTAAATGGTTCATGGCTGAATTAAGTCAAATTTGTGTGTTTGTTTCCAAGAAAACGTTACTTATTTCAACAAACTTACAAAGGGTGCTAGCCTAGTGAATGCAAAATATGCACAGAATGTTTGTGCACTGAACCGGAGATTTAAATAAAATGAAGGCATCTAAATTTCATACTGTTCACATCAAAGCACCTCTTAAAAAATCATTTGATTTTCGGGGGTATTTCGGGTGGTATTTTTTAGAAAAAAAATTCTGGCCCCGATTTTTGCCAAAAAATTCTCTGACCAGCACCTCTGTTGAAAAAAAAGAATCTGGCCCAGATCCTGTTATGTAGAGAAAAAAAAAATAACCTGGCTCAACAAAATTTCCTAGCATAGTGAATTTGGAAAAAATAATCTGGCCCACGAAGCCGGCGAAAAATAAAAATACCAGCCCACCCCCTCAAATGGTCCGTGCCTTAAATTTCTCTGAAGTACTCTCATATTTTCCTTGTCATTCATCTCAGTAAATCACATAAGATATACAAAGGACAGCTATTTACTAGCATTTAACATCAAGATATTGAAGGAGAGCATTTTTACATATATATTTATTGTTTATTTCTGACACATAAAATTTGAGATAGGTATGATACCCACTAAATGAACATATAAAATCTATTCAAAGTGATGAATTAATCGCTACCTATAACCTGGTGTACACACTCCGATAAGTACTCTAGTAAAATTTACGAATTATGTTGCCTGCTCTGTGAAGACAATAATTTTTCAATTGGTTTGTTATTTTTTCCGCATTAAATGGATGTTGCGACTACATTAATACATTGTATCTATAGATTATTAGTTGTATAAATAATGCTTCTTTACAAAATCTCAATATTTTTGAATTTTTTGCACAATAGATAATTCAATGCTATCATGTTAATGGTGCATAAGTGGTTCTCAGTGTTGTTGTTTGACATTGTTTGAGGAAAATGAGTATATGATATCCACTTCTATATAAAAAAAAAATATTTTGCATTATTATTTCTACGCAAAACGAGGTCTATATTTGAGATAATTTCCTATGCCATTCGACACGAAATTGATTTGCATTTGATATACATTTACAAAGAAAGAAGTATGGCAATTTACCCGGGAATTTATTTCATTCAGCATACTAATTTTCCAAATGAATAAAATCTTCTCGAAAACTGTGGGAATAGGTCATCTGTTACATACACTGACATAACAAAAATTTTCATACATTTAGATTACAGATTCAGCATTGAACTTTCCACTTATATACAATTTTGACAGTTTTTTGTAGGTTTTTGTTGAAATTTGTTGTATAGGACATCCAGAACCAAAACAAACTAATTGGCGATTGGAAGGAGAAATGTTTATTCATTTGTAACAAATACAAAATGTTTTAGTTCTTCGTGTGTATTGTGTAGTACTATTCTCTCAAACATTGTAAAATAGCTAAAATGGACACATAAAGCTATTTACGGCAATGTTCGACTGCTAATAATCTAGAAAACATACAAGTGTAGCATATATTAATTTTATTTCCAAAAAGTACATTTACTAGAGACCACCTTACTCGATTTTCGGCAACATCTGAGCACATTCTGAAAATGACCCAGCATAGAAACAAATTCACGCCCTAATCATAATACCTTTGTAAATAAAGAAATTAGCGTGACAGTTTATAATTCACATCGCGAATTGGTTTTTGATGTATCTTTGTTGTATACACGTAAAGGAATATGGAGTAAATGTACACCACGCAAAAATCTTATACATTCATGATAGAACCCACAAAACACGACTATTTTGTCGGCGTCTAAATAAAAAAAAATATTCATAATGCAGATTATAAACACTCCGTCAGAACTGTATCCATGTACGATATTTAATAGAGGTAAGTATTTCCTTTTAGATAATAATTTTAATACAGTAAAAAAACTTGTATAAATATGAAAAAGAAAGGAAATGGGGTAAATGTCAAGGAGACAACATCCCATATCCAGGTTAAAACGACCCAAAACAAAGGATCTAGGGGTCATCGTACGGTCTTCAACACAGTGAGGAACCTCACACCATATAGCAAGCCCTAAATAGCCCCAAAAAGGTAAAAAAGTGGATATATCAATGGAAACAAAGTCGGTTTTCGAGGTAACTAAACTATGCTTTGGGGAAATTAGCGTGAAGTTTTTAACCTGTAATCAGCAAAATTAAGAAATAATTCGTGAAATACTATACTTATCTTGGCTGTTAAGGTTTTGACGATTTGATATTCATATTCAGGGGGAGGGGGAACTTTGTAAATGAATTTTTTAATCTTGGTGCCAATTAAAATAGATATTCCAAACCTACTTCTAAGAAAAAGTTGAATTTAATTTCAATTTGAAGAACTAAAAAAAATTTTTTTATGCAAATGCAAATAAATTATTTTGATGTGACATTTGATGTGAATAAATAATTTTCGAAATTCTCATGAAAACGAATATTTTTTGTAGGTGATATCGCCATAACCACACACCCTAACATTGAAATGGTCGTCCCCTAAAAGCATCGGATATACATAAATCTATGGTGCTGACAAGTTTAATGAATTAAACGCGAAACTTTCCTTTTGAATGAGCAAATAATATACGAATGCAGATATTTGTGAGACCATAACGGGGTATTTTAAATGTCATGAAATTTCGTATGTAATTGCTATGTTACAATTCTATCTATCTGCAATTTACGGCTGAAAATTAAAAAAAACAAACAAACATAATAACATTTTGCAAAATAAATATTGGCAACTGATTAATCTTAAGATAAAAATAGTTTATTTTTTTAAATACATTAAGATAAAAAAATAAATAGCCATGAACACTATTACAAATTATCTATAACAATAGATTGATTTTGAAAATTTTAGATAATTATAGATAAAAGGAATTAACTTGTACATATACGGTAAAAAATCCGCAACAGTGCAACACAGTTATTTCAAATACTGTGGCTAACTTTAATGCAATGTTACAATCAAGGACAGTGCATGACAGTTACACTAAATACTGTCAATAAATGGCATGTACTGTAACAATCCGGGACAGTGCATGACAGTAGTCGTAAAGACTGTCATTTACTGTGTGTTACTGTTACAGTACTGGACAGTTAATCACAGTACTTGGGTATTGCTGTTAATGACTGTCCCCGATTGGCACTATTCTTGACAGTACTTAATAGATATTTCACAGTACTACCACAGCGGAGAACAATGAATGACAGTGAAAAAATCACTGCTCCTGGTATTGACAGTACTTTTTTTGTGTTCATAGTGTAACATATGTGTTATGGTCTCATGTTCATTTACTCCATATCATTTCGTGAAATACCTTGATATCTGATATATTTTGTGTGTGAAGCTTAGGAATCAAGTTGATAGTAGGTAAAGTGTCATCGTTAGTTGAAACTTTGAGCGTTTCTGTATCGTTGGAATGTTGTATGGTGAGTGTTTTCTGGTAAAAATTTGAACGTTTAAAAGTGCTTGACTTGGCTAATTCGTTTTGATGGACATCAATATGTTATTTTTTTAAATGATAACTTTGTTTGAAGATTTTTCTAATTCTAACCCCGTTCGGTTCCTACCATAGACCGTTATATCTAAAGTTTTAGTCCTGCATTAGTGTAAATATTTGCAAATCCGGGAAGGTTGGCAAGTTTCCAAGTTGACTGGATTTATAGGCAGTTTATATATACCCTAATACAATTATGGAACGTCACGATAACAATTCTAAGATACCGTTACTACGTTATTCTGTAACACCTGAAGATTGTGTTTAAAACATGAAAGCGCTTAAGTTAATACAGAAGAATTATGACTCAAGTTGCATTTAAACTGTATTTTAAATATATATATATATATATATATATACGTCTGAAAATCAGCCCAACATTGTAAGATTTGCAAATAGGTAGTTCCCTCCCCGGGATTCGAAACATCACTGTTGTGATATCTATGGCAACACCGCCCGCACCACGTCCAGCGCCCTAGACCACGCGGCTACCTAGGCTATATAGAAATATAGCTTTCGGCAACCGGGTGATACCTCCTCGTAGGTTTAATCTAGGGTTGTAACGCAGTACATGATGTGTAGGTGCTCGTGCAGATCAGCTGTGTGTATAGCAGAGAGGATTCAATGTCTTTCGACAAGGAATGCCGCCACACAAAGTTATAATTTTTATATAGTTGTCTGAAGTATGTGACAACTCTTCATACTATACCTGTTCTTTGGATAATATCGTGGGACATTATACTGGGCTTGATGAATTATTTATATATACGTCTGAAAATCAGCCCAACATTGTTACAACTGCACATTGGTAGTTCCCTCTCCGGGATTCGAACCATCACTGTTGTGACATCTATGGCAACAACGCCTGCACTACGTCCAGCGCCCTAGATCACGCGGCTACCTAGGCTATATAAAATATAGCTTTCGGTAACCTTGTGATACCTCCTCGTAGTATATGATGTGTAGGTGCTCGTGCAGATCAGCTGTGTGTATAGCAGAGATGATTCAATGTCTTTCGAGAAGGAATGCCGCCCACAAAGTTATAATTTTTATATAGTTGTCTGTTGTCTTCAAAATGGGGAGGTATGTGAAGAATTTTGTATAGTTATTTGTCAACTCGATAGGTGAGTAATATTGGCATTTTAAATGTCCAAGTCAGTAAATCAATACTGGCTGTATTCTTATCGAGTGTATATGTAAGTCATGTGACCATAAGTGATACGGGTTGTCCCAAGTTTGTTCGACATGGCAGATAGTGACACGTTGCAAAGCTGTTTAGAAGTGTTTTTGCTAGGAAAAGTTTTGTTCGGCTGTGGCCAGGAGCTCAAGTATTGTCAGTACAGGACATGGAGCATTCGTTTGGGTTATTAGCATGAACATTCAGGTCAATTATTTCTCTATTTATTAAGTGGTTTTATCGGGAATGTTCAGTTTGTCCACGTGTCATATCTGCATGCTTTCGGGTCGAATTTTTCATACATTTCAATTTATAAAGTTGTTCAAACCTTTATGAAGGTTAATTGTGTTTTCAGGGGTTTTATGTTCAGTCCAGTTTTATTATTTTGCTGAGCAGTAAATTGGTGGAAACTTTATGAACATGGATGTTTGTCACGCTTGATTAACGCGCACTGGAAGTCAGGTGTTCATTGGTATTCAACCGGAGTCTGGTGTCCATTTATTATTCAACCGGAAGTCTGGTGTCCATTTATTATTCAACCGGAAGTCTGGTGTCCGTGTTTTATTCAACCGGAAGTATGGAGTCCGTCTTATAGTTTACCTGAAGTCTGGTGTTGTCATTCAGTTAACCGGAAGACACCTATTATCAACTGGAAGTCAGGTATACCAGTGTTCAGTTTACCGGAGGTATATATATGTATATATGAAGCAACCGGACGCTTGGACATCTACAAGTAAGTTGTTTACATGTCACAACATAAGTCAACCGGATGTATATTTTAAAAAGTCGGAAGACAGGTATATATATATATTTAGTATTTCCGGAAGTCAAACATATTATTCGTCCGTCATAGTAAACCGGACGTTAAGTATATGTGAATATATGAATGCCTTGAAGTGTTCATCTGCTACAGCGTAGTCACATAGTGAAAGTTATGTAGTGCTAGAAGAGGTATCGCTACTTATGCATGTGCTGTGATATTTTGCTATTACATGTGCAACATTTATTTATACTTATATTTTATTACATCATATTGATTTATTTTAGTCGTGATGTTTAGTTTACTTAATTTGTTTGCATACATAAACATTCATTTAGCTTGCACATGCGCCTAGAACTTTTGTTTATTTCATTTATTGTGTTTATTTAGTTTGCATGCTTTGTTCTACTTATTTTGTGTTTATTTAGTTTGCTTTTTTTCATTTAGTTTGATGTATTTAGTTTTGCCAATTTATGCTTAGTAGATGTTGTGTTATTTTGTATATGCGTTTTTTTCTCATTTATTTCTTTTTAATTAAATTTATTATTTTTATTTTGGTTGTGTTTTACTGGTTACCTCCAGACAATTACGACCCCGATACCTTTGCAGAGACTAATAATTCAATCTTCTTCAATTTTCACAGAAAGATGGATCTATATCCTGAAATGAGCAATCACTTCTTGGAATTTTCCAAATGGCACCGGGTGCCATGGCAACAGAAAAAAAGTCGGGAAAATTGAAAGTTCTCAGAATTGAATGAAAGTCTATAGACTAGGAGGGGAAACGCGAACTTAAACTGATCGATACAATAATCAGGAAGAACAACTATGTGTATTTCATATTCGATAATTTTATTTAGAATATAAAATCTGTTAGAACACGAAATATTCGGCACAAATTCAAAATATGGTACGGTGCCAGGATTAGAGAAATGAAAATTCACCTCAATGACACAAGAAGGTGATATAGCAGGAGTGGCAACGCTTTTTCCTTCCAGGCCTATTGAAATTTTACCCTTGTACAAAATACAGAATTCATAATTTTTCATTTGCCAAATCAAGATCCCATAATGGG
>MJUU01022289.1:15509-52818 GCA_002080025.1 Modiolus philippinarum | reverse complement strand
TGGTTTTATTTTTATTTACATATATTCGCACTAGTTTGCCCTTATTATAACCTATATTTTACAAGTATCGCTGGAATATCGATTTCCTCGCACATCAGATATACCTAATGTCTATTCAGTCATGTTGTTTTTTGTTTTATAATTGTGCCCTTTATGGGTTCTTGATTAGTTTAATAAAATTCTTATTTTTATTAGTATTCTTATACCTTACCTCCGTATAAAAGGACCTCTCCTTGATAGGATGACTCACACATAACAGTCGGCAGGTCAATAACCTGAGATAATTGTTTCAAATTTTATTAAAATGGACGGAATGCGAATCGTTTGCTTAATTTTGTGAGTATATGCAATATTCTATTACATTAAAACAAAAAATTTATTATTTCATTTGAAAATTTAATACTGAAAGTTGTATTTCAAGTTCATAATATACCAGTGCATAGATTGTTTTATACTGTGGAAGTAGTTTTATTCGTGGACATCAATTTTCGTGGTTTTCATAAGAATCTACCTAAATCGTGGTTTCGAATTCTGTCCATTAAAACTTAGGAGGAAAAATGAATCTCGTTGGGAACTTAATTTCATGGTTTTAGCTAACCACGGAACCCACGAAAATTGGAACCCCACGAACAATAGTACTTTCACAGTATTTGAAAATGAAAATATTTTCAAACTGTTTTAGTCTGCCAAAGGGAAAACAATAATCATAGTGCAGAATTTCGGATATAATAAAAAGTCAATTAACAAATGACACTAGCATGAAGTAAAACAACAAATATGCAAGCCATATTCAGATTTATTCGGCTTATACGATATCTTAAATATTTTTTAGATATTATAGATATTTTTAAGATATCTCTTATTTTTCACCAGATGTATTATGAATCTTATCAGATATCTCAACAATACATCGGAAAACGTATACCGAAGCAAAAACGATGAAACCATGGCAATCCAAAACCACGGCAATCCAAAACCAGCTTGTTGTTTTTTTCTGAACTAGCCCCTGACTGGAACTGAAACGAATAAAGAATCAAATCTACTAAAATTGGCACACTATTAGTAAGTTATTCCTACTGTCTGCTGGAAAACGTTTCCTCCTAACTCTACCAATATTTTATCAATTAAGAATTCCAGCATTCCGATGACCTTCTCCTCTGTATACTTTTTGTATGAATCAGTGTCATGTTTAATATGAATACCTTCTTTTACCCTTTTTAGTACAGAAAGTCTGATGTTACTGAATTTATATTATCAAGTGGGCATGTATTATACAGTATAGAAAAATCAAGTATTTTGACACTTTTGCAGTGATTTAGTTCAGTTAAAGATCGATATTCTAAAAAGTTCTTCGAGTTTTTGAGAATCCTATCTGATTCAGTCCACTTGTTGACTATACTTTATTACTCTATATCTTTAGGCCATCTTTGACTGCAGTAAGTAATGGATTTATGAAGCTGCTGGAATAATCAGCAAATTGTTTCCTAAAATTGATAAACCTGAAGACCATAAGAGATATTGCCTTAATTTACCGTATATCAACAAAGGGATCGATCTTATTGATGTATCTAGTATATTTAAAGACTCAAAAATTATCAAACCTATTCCGACTTATTTTGATAATATGGAACCACCCATCATTTCTTATACTTACAAAAACCTACAAGAGACCTTATTTTTAATTATTCATCTGTTACCAAAAAGGCCTGAAATTAATCAAAATTCACCCTTGACCTGAAATTGTGCAAGCTCGAAGTTTCGATATGAACCTAGTGGTCATGTTATTACAGGAGACCTCAACATCGTCCAGGACCTAGAAGTAAAAACTTTTCTTCAAAAGGACCAAAATATTGTCGTGAAGTCATTAAAAAAGCCGTCATGTCATTCTAAAAAAAGCGGTGTAAAAGAGAAAATGCGGATTAACAAATGCATGGAAGTTATTGATATCCGAATAAATCATTTTGAAACACATTATAAGCAGTAGAAAACCATTCCTGCGATTTCAAAACTTAAACGGCAGTTAAAAGATTTGGAAAAAGAGTATATATTTGTTCCGGCAGATAAAGCATAAAAAAATATGGTCGTTGTTTGACGTAAGTATTACATCGAAGTGCTTCGGAATGAAATTACCAATTTTAGTACATTTCAAGCTACCACGTCAACAGAAACACAAATAATTGATGATCACATGATAGCTACAGCTGAGCTTAAAGCAACTTCTAATCATAAAAGCATTCCTACTATGTATTGGCTTCCTAAACTTCACAAAAATCCTTTCCATTTTCTTTTTATTTCGGCATCTAGTAAATGTTCTACTACACATATTTCTGTTTTATTCACCAGTGCACTTACTACTTATGAATACAGTGGAATTCACTACTTTTGGAGTGTTAAAAATTCAGTAGAAGTTTTGGAAAGATCTGTTAATGAAGCATACACCTCCGTCGATAGCTATGATTTTTCTAACCTTTATATTACATTACCGCATATACTCATCAATGAGAAATTTTCGTATTTGATCAAATAGTCCTTCCTAAAATCAGGATGTACGTGCATTTGTTTCAATACATTTAAAGCGTTTTTCAGTGACGACAAACTTGACAAATATACCAACTGGACTTGTCAGGATATGATAACAGCATTAAATTTTTTTCTTGATAATATTTTTGTTCGTTTCGGCGATACAGCCTATCGGCAAAAAATAGGTTTTCCTATGGGTACCAACTGTTCACCTCTCATAGCAGATTTATTTCTTTATTGCTACGAGTCACAATTCATGGCAAAAATTCAAAAAGACCCTTCTAAACAGCATTTAGTGGATAATTTTACAATACATATAGATATTTGAACGATATTTTGGCTTTTGATATTACTGATTATTCGGATTTCGTTTGGTTTTATGCATTTTCAAGATTTTTTGAAATGAATTTCCTTTGTTTGGGTTCTAGTGCTGCTGATGAGGAATAAATTTCCGAAATGGCCATACAGCTCATTAAAATTATTGCAGTTGGAGTTAACATATGTGTTATGGTCTCATGTTCATTTACTCCATATCCTTTCGTAAAATATTAAAAAATTCTGAATTTTCTAAATTTACAGATGAAATTTATCCTGCAGAACTTACTTTGAATTAATCCAATAGTAGCAGTGATTATACTCCTTTTCTTGATCTTGATATATCAATAAATCAAGGAAAGTTAAACACTAAGGTTTATGATAAAAGGGATGATTTCTCCTCCCCTATAGTTAATTAATTTTCCCCCATCTCGACGGCGATGTTCCGTAAGCCCATTCTTACGGGGTCTACAATTCACAACCTGTTCGATATGCACGAATATGTAGTGATGTTTCTGACTTCAACGACCGAAATCTTTGTATCACTGATAAATCAAGGAAAGTTAAACACTAAAGTTTATGATAAAAGGGATGATTTCTCCTTTCCTATAGTTAATTTTCCCATCTCGACGGCGATGTTTCGTTAGCCCCTTCTTACGGGGTCTACATTTCACAACTTGTTCGATATGCACGAGAATGTAGTGATGTTTCTGACTTCAACGACCGAAATCTTTGTATCACTGATAAATCAAGGAAACTTAAACACTTAGGTTTATGATAAAAGGGATGATTTTTCCTTCCCTATAGTTAATTTTCCCCATCTCGACGGCGATGTTCCGTTAGCCCCTTCTTACGGGGTCTACATTATACAACTTGTTCGATATGCACGAGTATGTAGTGATGTTTCTGACTTCAACGACCGAAATCTTTGTATCACTGAAAAACTTCTGCATCAATTGTTTTGATATAATAAATTGATAAAACATTATCTAAATTTTATTATAGATACATTGACTTATTAAGAAAAATTCTACATGCAGGGCTCTTATACATCAGGGCATTTCACATCCAAACTTCTATGGCAATATCATTTACAAAGCGCATAAATTCTCAAATTGTCGCCCCAAACCTATTAATCCGTTGAACAAACTTATTCATAAAGGATATAAATACAGAATTGTTGTAAAATCTTTACTTCTGGTTTTTGTTGGCAAAAATGTTATTAATCTCCTAAATGCTTTACACCATAACTAAATTTAAACATATTGGCAGTATTTGGCATTGCACAATATAATGTTCTTCTTTTATAACTGATGATGTTGTTATACCAAATCTATTTAGAAGTATTTCAATTGAAGTTTCATATCTAAGAAGGCTTGATATCATAGTCAACGGAAATTATGTCCTTAGCTAGCTGTCAGTAGTTGCGAGCATTTGTCTAGACAGTACCTGTGTGTATTGTCTTCATGTGTTATGTACTTCATTGTAAGGGTACTCGTCTTGATAAGTTGGACTTTTTTCTAGTTTGATTTTTACTGTGAGTCTTTTTGTGTTTTTATTTTTTAACCATTCACCACACATAGGGGAGGGTTTGGATTCATGAAAACGAATTTAACCCCACCGCAATTTTTGCGCCTGTCCCAAGTCAGGAATACGTTGGTCATTGGCTTGTCCTTGTCTTCTTATAAAATTTTAGTTTCTTGATATTTGGATTATTGGATGTGGTTTGTTTCCTTTGAGTATTCACTTTTTTTTTACCTTTTTGGGCCATTTAGCATTTAGTGCTTGCTATATGGTGTGAGGTTCCTCACTGTGTTGAAGACCGTACGATGACCCCTACATGCTTTGTTTTGGGTCGTTTAAACCTGGATATGGGATGTTGTCTCCTTGACATTTACCCCATTTCCTTTTTTTTCAAATTAAGGAACTTAAAAAGGTATTTGTTTTGCATTTGGCAGACCCAGCATTTTTCTGTTTGTAAGGGCATTTCTGTAACTTAGGTACCCAGTTGATACAAGCAGGTTGTTGTTCTCTTCACTCAAACTGACACCAAAAAGAAGGCAATACCGATATGTAATTGTGTCCTTGGCATGGTGGAGAGTTTATATGTGAGTTGCCAAATAAATTGTCAATGCCAATCTCCTTCATTAAGCAGAGAATTCTGTGCCTTTTGCAGAAATGATGAGTTTATAAAGTCATATGATGTTGTCTCATTGACATTTACCCCATTTCCTTTCTTTTTCATATAAAATGTATAAGATGTCTTATAAATTATGTGAATGTCTTATAAATTTCGTGAGATATAATCTTTATAGAGGATTAAATAAATATACGGCGTGCCATAAACAGACTTTCATGAAACAACAAACAGATCAAATATTGTGCAATATTTGTGTTTCTTTTCATATGCATTGTTAAAATATTTAAAATTTCTGTTTTTAGTGTTATTTCGGCGACATCAAGTGAGGACACAGAGGACTTAGCCAAAACATTTAAAGAGGTGGCCATAAAAGCTGGTTCGAGGCAAATAACAACCGAAAGCATGACTAAAATGTTCAAAGCTTGTAATCTTCTTGGAAAGACATTAACCAGCACAGTCCTAGATATTGCTTTTAAAAAAACGAAGGAGAAGGGGTCACGGTTTGTGAATTTGTTTTCTATACAAAAAGTACTTTTATCCTTGATCTAACGTTACTCTAGATATATCTACATGATGAATCGTATGTGCATTGAGGCAAGGAATCAATTTTCAAAATTAAAAAAAAAAACATATTAACTAGAATAAATAAATAAATAAACAAAAAAATAAAGAATAAATAAGAATCAAACGGCAGTAGAGTACCGAAGGATCAAAAGGTATTTATAAAGTAAGTGAGAACAGAACCGTCAGTCAAAAGAACGAACAATCCATGGGCAATGGCAACATCGAAAACACTGAAACAAGGACACAACTTCAGTACGGGACAAAAAAGAAAAATAAAGACACACATATAGATGAACAAGATCCAATAAAAACCATGGTTGAGATTAGGTGTACCGGTAGAGTAAGCATCTTCTGCTTCTTATAAGACACCCGCCATGTTGAACATGTCAATTCAGGTATTAAAGTCAAATCCGATAGAGGAAAACATACTTTAATTTTAGAAGGAAAGATCTGTTGTCATCTGGGAAACAAATTTCTCGCCTAGGGGATCGAGATATCTCGTGATTTTGGGGGTGTGAGATATTTCTATCTCATCCCTTTTGCGGGGGCTGTCTCACTTCAATCGTCAGCCCGTGCGAAAAATTCAAGATGTCTGCCATCGCTTCGAATTTTCTTGCGATTTATCCAGCATTAGTTGTTGTCTGATTTCATAAATCGTTTTGTTTATCTAAGGAATGAAAATGTACCTTTGGACCAGCAACTTATTATGAACTACAAGATATGCGATAAATTATTTAAACAGAGATTTAAAAATGCGCGCCAATTGTTGGAAACGAAGTTACTATCCAGCTTCAGTAAACGTATACCAATTGTGACGTCATACTTTTCGCGGGAACGTTTTTGACAGCTGATCATGGTTTTGCGAGTAAATTTAGATTGTTAAGGCGAGAAAAAGTATTAAACCCTCGGAATGGACATGATATCTCAGCCTATCTCGCCTTTTCCCTTGGGATAAATACTATATATCCCATATCGATCCACAAGATCGTGATGTCGACTGAAAAACTTCTGTAGAGATGAATTAAAAATTTTGTTAAGGTACCCTGAACTATATCAAGGAAGTCACTGTATCGACCACTAGTCCTTGAGAAGCGAATGAAATGTGAGATATAAACTCAATATGCTGGTGCTTTTGGAATGTTACTACAAAGAAACGGGAAGTTGACTATTGGAAAACTGAAGTCATGGCGTTTGTCATACAGCCTAGTTTGAAGTGTACCTCTGTTGTCAATTTCAAGATGAAGGTCAAGGAACGAAGCCGATGTGGAAGTATCTGCAGTATCCTTAATTTCAAGCTGTTTTGGATAAATTAGATGACGAAAATCACCAAACGGGGGTTGTTTAGTGATAAAATATCATCTATATAACGGAAGCTGAAAAAAAAAGAAAACATTGAAAACCAAGGCACTGAAAGTGTGAAATCCCATAAAAATGAGAGTGCCAGCAGATGCTCCTGAACGGTTAGCATATCCTACTATTACCAGCTCCCGTCACATGGTCAGTGAGGCATATATATTTTTGAAAGAAGATCTGTTACGTAGCTGACTGGTTATTGTTATCTCTAACCCTTATACAAAACCAATTAAATACCATGGTACCTGTAATCTCTCTAAACCTCAAACAGTACAAAATTTCATTTTATTTCGGACACTGACACGCCATATCTTTCAATGATGTTATTGTGACGGTCATGTCATTCCTGGAGGGATGAAATTAACATAGGCTGAACTAAGCAGCTTTGGACAGTGTTTTTGCTCTGTTAAAAACATCACTGTACAAACTACATGCTCGACAGTAACGAGTCAACTGTGAAATGTACACTCCATAGGCAGAGGAGGTAGGTATGATAATGGTGAGAAAGGGAAAGTTCACAATTTGTAAGTTAAAAATCATCACACATGTCATAAAGCTTAGATTTCAAACTTCCATCTTCGTCAATATACAAAAAAAAAGTTACGAAGCTGAAGTAGGTGTATCAGATGTTTCTTTAAGTTCAAGCTCATTGGGATATATCTGGTGTAAATAAGGGTCTAAAAGGATAGCCAAAATCATATAATTCCTTAAATTTAGATATTGCAAGTATTAAAATAAAATCGGTTTTCGAGCCAGCACAAACATACAGGCTACTTGGTTTGGTGAATACCCTGAAACTATTTTTTAAATTTTGGATTATTTAGTGAAATAACATCGTCGATGGAGGGAAGCTGAGATAAAAGGACTTGGCTAAATGTTTTTGTTTTTTTGTGTAAGCCCTTGTAAAAACTTGGCCTCATACGAGTAAAGAAAAGGGTCAGCTAAAAGCGGGACACAGTTAGTTCCAATGGAAATCGCTATTATCTGTTGGAAAACGCGACCTCCGAATTCGACAAAAATATTGTCGATCAAAAAATCTAACATTTTGATTACGTCAGTCTCAGAGTGCATCTTATTTGAATCAAGGTGGTTCTTAACTAAATATGTTTATTTTTTTCCTGCTACTAAAAACGTGTATCTACGTTCTCCATTTTTAGTGCAGAAACATTAATGTATTAAATCTGCAATTAGTGTTTTCAGTTTATTGTATGGCAGGGTTGTATAAGGAGTAGAAAAGTCAAAAGTTTGAATGCTATGACAATTGGTAAGACTGGTAGAGGATAGCCGCTCAAGGAGATCTTCGGAATTTTTTAGAATCCACATCTTATTCAAGCCGCTCTTGGAGTTAGCTTTATCACAGTAATTTTTCAGGCTATCTCTGATTGCGGTTAACAAAGTATTCAGGAGCTTTGAAAGAGGTTTAGTGGTGTATCTTGACGACCCGGTAATGAATATCTGTTCGTGAGGATTCTTACAGATTCAAAAGGAGCAACCTTTGTACACGACCTTCAATACATCATTGCAGTTCAGTTTGGTTGAATTTGCTTCCATTATTTCATTGCAGTTAACGAAAATAATTAAATTCCCATAGAGTCCAATGTTAATCTATGTTCCTTGCTGACATCCATTTTTTTGTTTGATCAGAACAAAATGAGCAATCTTAAATAAGACCTTCCATACATCATTTCTGTGATTTTTGTGGAATTTGCTTCAGTGGTTCAAGATGAGAAGATGTATAACTGTGATTTTCTTCCATAAAGTCCGATGCTAAACCTAGGATCCACGCTAGCGGCCATGTTTTATATAAAATCAAACCAAAATGAGCATTCTTTGTAGAGGACTGCTCATACACCATTCCTGTAAAGTTTGGTTGAATTTGCTTAAGTACCCTAAGATGAGAAGATGAAAATATGATATTTTCCCAAGGGGTAAAATGTTAAACTTAAGTTCTCCAATGGCAGCCATTTCTATTTCGGATCGGAGCGAAGAATGCAATACTAGGAAAGGACCTTCCATACATCATTTCTAAAGTTTCGATGAATTTGCTTCAGTGGTTTCAGAAGAGAAGATGAAGATATTATTTTCCCTATAGGGTCCTATGGAATTTCCCCTTTCCTCTCGTTCTTGCTTCGGTATTCGTTTGCCGATGTATGGTAAACCTAAGTTCCACTCTGGCGGACATGTTTTTGTCGCATTGGAACGAAATGATCAATCTTTGTAAAGAACCCTACTTTACCCCTGTAAAGTTTGGTTGAATTTGCTTCAGTGGTTTCAGAGGAGAAAATAAAAATGTGTAAGTTGAACGGATGGACGACGCTCGCCAAGTGATAACTGCACATATTTAACTTACCTTTTATGTTGCGTGTCCAGCGATGATCACATGGATCCGTCTTTAATCCTCCAGGTATTGACCTTGCAGTGATGGCACTGTATTATTTACTTGATGGATACCGTCACATTTACTTATTGTTGGATAAGAAATAATTGGTACTGAAAAAATATTGAAGGAATATCTAACCAATTAATTTGAAATGCTGTACACATGTATCAAAAAGTGAACCCTCTTCAGCATCATAAACATCAAATACTGAAAGTCAGATCCAAATTAATAGAGAATATCGAAACAGGAGGCCAAATCCTGGTGGCCCAACGAGTGAATTACACTGAATGGAGCTTCAGTATTTTTATGGGGTTAGAATTTTGAAAAACAAACAAACAAAACGCATGATGTTTGAAAAAAAATTCTTTTGGAGAAAATATTGAATGAGAATAGAATCGATCCGTCAGTCCAAATAAGCATGTCCATATACATAGACTACTTTGGGAACAAAAAAAAAAAAATAGCAATGTCAGATGATGTCCGTGTAAGGATAATGATCTAGCAATGCAAGATGATGCAATGCTATTGTGGTGACCTAGCAATGTCACATGATATTCTTATAATGATGATGATCCAGTAATGTATATGATGTGACGCTTATCTGGTGTACCAGCAATGTCATATGATATTCGTATAAGGATGATGATCCAGGAATATTACATGATGTGACGCCAGTCTGGTGAACCAGCAATGTCACATGATATTCTTATAAGGATGATGATCTAGTAATGTTACATGATGTGACGCTAGTCTGGTGTACCAGCAATGTCACGTGATATTCGTATAAGGATGATGATCCAGGAACGTTACATGATGTGACGCCAGTCTGGTGAACCAGCAATGTCACATGATATTCTTATAAGGATGATGATCTAGTAATGTTACATGATGTGACGCTAGTCTGGTGTACCAGCAATGTCACGTGATATTCGTATAAGGATCATGATCAAGGAATGTTTCATGATGTGACGCCAGTCTGGTGAACCAGCAATGTCACATGATCTTCGTATAAGGATGATGATACAGCAATGTAAGATGATGCGACGCTAGTCTGGTGACCCAGCAATGTCACATGATGTGCGTGTAAGGATGATGATCCAGAAATGCAAGATGTTGCAATGCTAGTCTGGGGTCCCAGCAATGACAGATAATGTACGTTTAAGGATGATGATCCAGCAATGTAAGATGATGCGACGCTAGTCTGGTGAACCAGCAATGTCGGATTGTTCTTGGTAGTCTAATAATCCAGTAATGGTTTAAGAACGTACAAGTAGTAATCAAGCAATGTCCGAAGATACGTGTCGTTATGGTATCTAACAATATCATGCAATTGCGCGTCAGTTTGGTGATCCGGCAATGTCCAATGCCGTATGTGTTAGTCTGGTGATCCAGCAATGTCCGAAGACATGTGCTCTACAATAACGAATCAACTGAAAAAATACACCGTAAAACGAAGAGGTGGGTATAATGCTGCTAAGAAGGGGAGGTTCAAAAATTACATTTGTCAAAAAGCCTTGACTTCAGAAGTCAAGGGTCAGATATATATAACAAACTTTACGTCCGCAAAGAGTTATTTCCATTCTGATGCGAAACAAAGTCCATTAATATCGTGACATCACATGAAGGCTTGGAATGCAAACGTGAAAACAAGACGTTTTCAGCAGGATTCCACAATTCAGTCAAAGGGCAGATAAACGGGAAGTGTGGGTATTTATAAACGGTTTAACACTACCGCTGGCTTTTGGTAGTGCCGGTACACAGTCCGGCTGCCCAGAGATCCTATCGTTGTTTACGTTTGTCCTTTGTCTTATTTGTGTCAGTTTTAGGCATATTTCGGTTCATTGATTTCCTAATATTTTGATTTGATCTGCATTGATGAGATATAAGTTGTCGAAATGCGCATTTGCAGAAGCTAACTTTACAGTAACCTCGGTATTGTGTTATTTGTATCTGTCATGTGCATTTCCCTGGCAGATTGTACCATGTACTTTTAATTATTAGCCAATGTAGATGTTTTCTGTTATCCCGTTTTTCATCTAATGAAATTCAATGAAATAGAGTTTAAAAGGTAAGCAATATGAACATTGCGCTTGATTTTCTTTAAAATAAATTACTAAGCTGCACAAGATCCAAGATGTCGGACCATCCTTAGTTATGCCTTTTAGATTGCTGATTTTACAGGAGATGTTATCCAATAGATTCACTGTTACAAACATATTGCATTAGAATGTCACTTAGCTTGGTTTTAACAGGTAAGAAGATCTTTGAATGTTCCTGAATTGTTTAACTCATGTTCCCTGCTGGCTTGGAGGATACAAACCTACTGAAAAGTTTTTGAATGAGAATTTCTTATGTCACCCGTTTTTTTTTATTTTTCTTTTGTTGCTTTTGTTTTGCCTATTGAAAAATTTCTTGTCTGTATGTTGCACAAATATTAGTAATCCTGATTAAGTTGAAATCTTTTGCATTTTTGTGTTAAAATTATGATAGAATTCGGTTTACTTACCATTTTGACAATGAGCTAAATAGAAAAAAAGTACGCTTCTGAATTTATCAACCAATAAGNTGCTAAGAAAGGGAAAGTTCACAATGGGGAAATTAAAATCATCACGCTTGTCATATAGCTTAGATTTCAAACGTCCATCTTCGTCAATATACAATAAAAGATCTAGGTACGAAGCTGAAGTAGGTGTTTCAGTTGTTCCTTTAATTTCAAGCTCATTTGGATAGATCTGATGTAAATACTCCTTAAATTTAGGATTATTAGAGAAAGCACATCGTCTATGTAGCGGAAGCTGAAATTAAAGGACTGGGCTAAATGTTTTTGTTTTCTTTAATAAGCCCTTGTAAAAACTTGGCCTCGTACGAGTAAAGGAAAAGGTCAGCTAAAAGCGGCGCACAGTTTGTTCCCATAGGAATCCCTATTGTCTGTTGGAAAACACGACCTCCAAATTCGACAAAAATATTGTCGATCAAAAATTCTAACATTTTGATTACGTCAGTCTCGGTGTACTTCTTATTTGAATCGGTGTGGTTCTTAACAAAATATGTCTTGTCTTTCCCTATAACTAAATAGGTGTATCTGCGTTCTCCATTTTTTTGTGCAGAAACATTGATGTATTAAATCTGCAATAACTGTTTTCAGTTTATGGGATATCTGTTTCCCACATGATAACATATCTTTCCCTTTAAAGCTTAATTGTTGTTTCCTCTACCGGATTTGACTTTACTACCGGATTTTGCATGTTCAACACGGCGGGTGTCTTATAAGAAGCAGGAGATGCTAACTCTACCGGTGCACCTGATCTCACCCATGGTTTTTTATTGGGTCCGTGTTGTTCACCTTTGTGTGTGTGTGTCTTCATTTTTCTTTTCTGTGCCGTACCCATGTTGTGTCTCTGTTTTTTTCCCCTTTTTTGTTTCTGGTGTTGCCATTGTCCTTGAATTGTTCGCTTTTGGATTGACGGTTCGGTTCTCACTTACTTTTTTGTGTGGCAATTGAAACATTAATTGAGGACTAGGTCACATAACTTGATATCCATCACACAGCACTTGATGCATTCCACCACTTAACTAAATATGATGTTCCCATGTCAAAGGTTTCTTGATCTATATTCAACTAAATGTAATTTACGCAACTACCACCGCTGCCACCATCGCCATAATTCTTTGAACTCATATTGTCTCTTTTGTTGTGATTTTCGTCGCGGCCGGCAACACCAAAAAGATAAAAAAGAATAACATCGATTTTCTTGTTACCCACTGAGCAGGTTAATAAGTCGCGTTCTGTTATCGAATTAGTCAGTTAAAAACCCAAAATGCACGAAAGGCCGACATGCGTAGTGGTTTGTGTATAAGGGCAACGGGCGTAGTGATCTGTGTATAAGGGCGAAGGGCGTAGTGGTTTGGGTATAAAGTCGGCAGTTGGAAAGGTTTTAAACACGTTATTAGATTGTATATTAACCGATTTCATATCTTTATCTATCTTTCTTTGTTGTGTTCTTTATTTATTTTTTTTTCCTTTGTTTTCGTTTTTAAGGGGGGAGGGGGTATGTTTTTTCTCTTTTATAGACTTTTATGAAATATCATATTGCAGACTTTGTTAACCATACAAATGTAAAACTTAATATTCTTGTAAAGACATACTTGAATTTTACCTTATAACATAGTAAGCATTTGTTACAATATGGTATCTTTAATACTTCGCAATATATTAAATTGTAGCATTGATTTTATAAAATAATGCCAAAGTATTTGATAAAATCAATGCTACCATTTAATATATTGCGAAGTATTTCAGATACCAAATTATTAATTGTATTTCACGGGATCATCTCATTTCAAAACTAGCTTGGAGCACTTGCTGTTAATCCATCTTTGCCTTTTGCATATCCTTTGTTTCCCATTCAAAGACTCCGTCTTGTGAATCAGCTATTTACGACTTGTCTAAAACAAATGCAGCAACTTGTATTATCTGGATGGTCATTTCGACAACTCTCTTCATTGCAGATACTATCAACCATTACAGTCCTAATTTCTATTGTCTAAAACATGCTATTCCCATATATCACAGTAGATGTTAACAAGAAAAATAAGGCGTTTTGGTTATCAAATCAAGGAGGAATGTATTTTTGTAGAAACTTTATATGTAAGCAGCCTGGCAACCCGTAATGTAACTAAAGATATGAATAAAAACAAAATGAGGATTAACATTTTGTGGCATATGTCTAAGCATACACTGTCTGAATGGAATTAATTTGTAAATAAATAAAAAAATACCGAAGTTACTGTTAATTTATTTTCTGAATGCGCATTTCGACAACTTATGTCTCATCAGAGCATATCAAACCAAAACATTTGGAATACGTGTAAAAGCTGATAGAGAACAAAAAACCAAAATGATCTAAATGGAAAAGCAAAAATTCAGCTAAGGACAGTGCTATATATGAGGGAGATATTCTTTAGTTTAAAAACAAAATTTGAAAAATTTAGATATTTCCAGTTTCAATAAAATCGGTTTTTTGGGTCAGGACCGGTATATATAGATTTGGAGAAGACACATTTCACAAAATTGAGCAAATAATATTAAAGATGTGGACATTTAATTTCAAAATTTTATACAAATTTACTGAAATCAATTCAGTAAATTTGTAGAAAAACTTTGAGAAAAATCAGTAATTATACATAATTACTGGACATAATTAGGAATTATGTATACTTACTAAGAGGTTTAGTAATTAAACATATTTACTAAAATTTCAGTAATTATGTATAATAACTAGTTATACACTTTTACTGTAACATATATACTTTGCCATCTATATTTACTTCGGGAACAACATTATTTTTTGGAAAAATTTTGGTGGATCTCTCAGGTGATTGCCCTCTAAACTATATCAAAATAGCAAAATACCAAAGTAACTGTAAATTTAGTTGCTGCATATGCGCATTTCGACAACTTTATATGTCTCTTCAGTGCAGATAAAATAAAACATTTGGAAATTCAGTATATTCACGAGACATGTTTTTCCCACAGAACCTTCAGTTAATTAATATTCTTTGCATGAGAATATGTTTAGACGTTTTTCGATAACTAAGCATTAAATCGACAAGAAAAAAAAAAAGTAGCAAAAATCCACGTTAACACGTTTGGACAAAGAAAAATCTGCATACCGTCATTATTTTTTTTAAAAAAAATTAATGATGTAAAATTTCAGAATTAATAGTGTCATTCAGAATTATTTTATGTTTTGTAATTAAAATATTCACAATAAAAGTTTTACAAATAGTTTGTATTTAATATGGCACGTAATTTTACATATGACGTATTATTAGTTGTTCTTACTGGAATCGTGATTGGTCGTTTCACACAACAGACATGCCTTGCCTTCAACATTTTTTTCCAATATAAAAAGACATTCCCTTGAGTGCAACTGACGCGTTAGTGAAGTAAAAATTAAACTGTTATAAAATGATCGTATTACGATTGCGATCCAACAATTTCCAATGATATGCCTGTCAAGCCTGTGCTCATACAATGTGCAATGATGTGCCTGTTAGTCTGGTGATCCAGTAATGGCTGATGATGTGAGTCAGTCTGGTGCTCCAAGATTGATGTGAAGTGCATGTCAGACCGCTGTTCTAACAATGTCGAATGATGTGCCTGTCAGTCTGGTGTTCTAACAATGTCAAATGATGTGCATGTCAGTCTGGTGTTCTAACAATGTCCAATGATGTGCCTGTCAGCCTGGGGTTCTAAAAATGTCCAATGATGTGCATGTCAGTCTGGTGATCCAACAATATGTCCGATAATGTTCGTGTCAGTCTGGCGATTCAGCGATATTTCCGATAATGTTCGTGTCAGTATGATGTTCCAGCAATGTCCGATGATGTCAGTGTCAGTCTGGTAATTCAGACTGGTGATCCAACAATGTCCAACGATGTGCGATTCAGTCTGGTGATCAAGCTATGCCTGATGATGTGCGTGTTTGTCTGGTGATCCTGCAATGTCAGATGATTTGCGTGTCATTCTGATGATCAAGCTATGTCTGATGATGTGCGTGTTTGTTGATCCATCAATGTCCGATGATCAGTCTGGCACTCAAATCATAACACTATGTTAGTACTAAGAAAACAATAAATTAGCTGAAAAATATATAATACATTGTCAACAAATATTATAAAACCTATGCTTGACGGCTTTGTATACAAAATTCCTTGCGATGAATTGGTTTTTATTTATCTGTTAGAGACTATAATTTCAATGTATCAATTTTCATATTTCATTCCAGTCTTTCTGTATTACTTTTTAGTGAACTGGATGTGACAGCAGTTCCTGCACTTATTAAAGAGTTAGCAAAGTATTACAAAAAAGACAAAAAACTAGCCACGGAAGAAGAAGCAGAAAAACAAATAAGTTCTAACATCCAGATGTATTTGGAAATAAGTATTCTTGATTTTGAAAATTCAACGTTGAAATCAACAAAGGACTGATGTTTTCGCGAGAAAGATAAATTTGGTCTGATAAAATGCTAAAGCATAAGAAATTGGTACTTTTGAAAAAAAAAAACAAAACAAGCAAATCAAAATTTTATTGTAATAAATCAATGTCCAGAGACAGGCAAAAACGAGAATAACAAATGTCTGAAGATATTTGTATAATTTGTTTTAAATTACCTTTTCAGGAACAAAAGTTTAAAAGCTTCAGGCTTACCCGTTTAAATTATTACATAGAATCCTTCCAACTAATTCCTATCTTTACAAGAGCAACCTGAAAGAGACTGAGCTGTGCTTCTTCTGTTTTGAAACAAAAGAAACGTTAACTAACATCTTTAAGGAAAGCAGTGAAGTTAAAAACCTATGAATGTCCTTGCAATTTTTATAAAAACAACTTTAAGTATTGGTTTTCCTGTAAATGAGCTGACTGCCATTTTAGGGTTTCTAGATGAGAATTCTCAAACTGTCATGTTCAATTTTTTTTTTTCTTATTTTAAGAAGTTATATTTATATATGCAGATGCACGGGTACAGATCTTTGGTTTCGAAAGGGACTTGAATTTTAAAATTTTTTTCTATTGCTATTGAAAAATTAGCAATCTATTATAGGACTCCGACACAAATAGTTTTTGTTTAAAAAAATGTGAATTTTTGGAAGCAGTAATCAATGGTAAATACATCATTCATTGAAAAATTTGTTTCATCAATTTTTATTATCATTATTATCTTTATAACGTCTTATTGTGTGATTTGTATACCAGCCCAGTAGTCAGTACTTCGGTGTTGACCCGAAAGAAGATTCTATTTGGAACCTTACAATATCTAAATTTCTGTAAATCTTATTGAAAACTAAAGAGTATCTCCCTCATGCAAAGCTCTGTCCTTAGCTGATTTTGGCTTTAGATCTTATTGGTTATTTGTTCTCTCTCAGTTTTAACATCTTTGAGTTTATGGTCTTCAAAACGTTTAAATTTTATCTGCACTGAAGAGACATAAGTTGTCGAAATGCGCATATGCAGAAAATAAATTCACAGTAACTTCGGTATTTAGTTATTTGTATATATGTTGTGAAATTAATTATCTGTGAGGTGTTTTTTTTTACATCGATTTAGTAAAAAATAAAACGAATACACTAAATGTTTGAAGACTTAAGACACAAAAGACACAAATATCACCAATGTAAGACTGAAACTTGAGCACTATCTCTCTTTTTCTCTTAAAAATCTGGAGTTATATTATGTGCTCCAGAAAGGTTCGAATTTTCAGCGGTGTATATGGCATCAGTCACACTGTCAGTGAGTCACTCCAGGATAAAGTCTAAACTGTCAAATCGTGGAAAACGTGCATCTAGCTGAAAATGTCCCCTCTAGTTTGTGAAAATATTCATATCTATTTATGAGACATAGCATGGAGGAGGACATGAAATGTTTTGAATGACAAAAGTAACAAAGACCGAACATGTCCCTGACCTAGTAGTTTCAGACAGTATACAACGAAGGGTATGGAGTAATTGCACATGTGACAAAGTCTGTATAAATACATGGTAAAACCAAGGATGGAACAACGTTTTAATTGATGTTCTTCATCATGAAGTCACCATAAGGCTTTCAACAGTAAGGTTGGCTCATACTTCATAGTAAATTCAAGAAGGACCCTTGCATTGCTGTGGGCAAAATTCATGGCTAATTGCCGAGCATGGTGTTTTTTTTTCTTGAAAATAACAGAACCCACTCCCCCCCCTTTGAAAATCAAATGCTCAGTGCATAAAGCTGAAGTTAATAGACCATATTCATGTTCTTGGTATGCACTCCCTAATTTAAATACTGAAACCGGTATGGACATTTTACTGGTTCCCCATTCCCAGTTGTACTGAGCTCTAAGGAAAACAGAAATTTTCTGATGCGAATTTCTTAAGAATTGAATTATTTCTGAGAAAATCAAAGTTGTCAACATTAGAAGCAGCAGCACTGAAAAGACTTAAGTTGTCGAAATGCGCATTTGCAGAATTTAAATTTACAGTAACTTCGGTATTTAGTCATTCTAGACAGGTTTGCCCTACGGAAATAAAATATTATTGACAGTGACATGCAGTTCTTGAGTAGAATTATTGATAGTATAACAGATTTTTTTTTATATCAGATGAATTTTGAGCTACATTGATCAATCAAAAAATTTATTGAAAATTTCATTCATCTTTCTCTGTGAATAAAAAACTTACTTTGAAGTTCTGGAGATTTTTGTTTGTCAACATCCAATAAAGATAACTCTTACAAAGTCACAAATAAGGGAGTGCAGACCTTCAACCTGGACATCATGTACTGACTGAGCTATTGTGTTTTTTTATTTAAGCCATTGCAAAAAGTTTCCTTCATACGAATTATGAAAATGACACACAGTTTGGACTTTTTGGAATTCCTATTTTCTGAAAAAAAAATTATTTTACCTTATTTCTTTACATATTGTGATGTTATAAATACCAAAAACAATATGTCTATACTATGATGACTATGAACTAGTTTACTTGAATTGTGAACTTATACATGTAATAACTAACAACTAACTAAATACCGAGGTTACTGTGAAATTAATTTCTGCATAATGCACATTTCGACAACTTACAGTATGTCTCTTCAGTGCAGATAAAATCTAAACGTTTGGAAGTCGTAAAATGATCACTATTATGGTTTATTATATTTTTTGGGCAAAAAATCGAGAAGCACGTGTACATGTATTGCAATAATTTGAGATAAAGAAATAAGTTCATTCTTGTTATAATACACTTCAGTTATTGTTGTTTTAGGTCAATTTTGGCGATAAAAACAAAAAGGAGGTGAATAGGAATAGAAAGCATCATTTTCCTGGATTGGATAACGACGCCAAGGAATCAAGACGCCGAGTCCTGCAAGGAAGGGAGGCAAGAAAGGATATTGGAGCAAATTTGGGATATGTGGGCAGTTACAAAGGAAGAGGCATGCGTCTTAAGAAAAATAAATCATAAACACAACATGTAACTGCAAAATCAATAGCATATTAATCCTTACATTAGAAAAACTAATGCTGTGAACCCTTTGCAGGGTTAGAATTATAGATGTGTGAATAATAATGAAAATATCCCCTACCCTTAACGGAAAGAAAAAAATTGACAAAACTTAAAAGATGTTCAAAAAAGGTGGAATTAATTTATTTTGAATCGTTAATTAGTACTTTTCTCGTTTGCAGTGTAAGAGATGTTTCGTCCTTTAGTCATGTTTCATAACTTACAATGTACCTTACTAATTACTCAAATATTAACCCCTCAATGATAACTTTCTGTATACTTGCTATTTACTGTAAATAAATGGTACTGAAATGAAGTATATGTAGTTAATTTTCTTATTTAATTCCTATTATTATCTTTAGTCTTTAATGGTATTCGTCGGAATTTATTGATTTGCTGTTAAGTACACGAGGTCGGGTCTCATTATAGATACTTGCAGTCTGAAATCCGGTGGTATTCAAACAATGGAATATGAACTCTCCTTTAGAAAAGATAAAAATGTCGATTTCAATGAGTAACTCGTTGTTAAGACCTGATAAAGTTACTTATAACATGAAAATTTATACTCTGTTATGTTCATGTGACGTATCTTGACGTTGACAAATGACATTTTTTAATAATTTGATATTTCTTGCATATTTTTTTATGAAATTGAGATTTTCGGATTATACCTGGTTCCAAAGAGTTTTGGATTTAGGCATCTCTTCACAACGAAAATTTTTAGGAAAAAATATACTTTGCAATTAAATATTTATCCATTCATTTGCAAATTTTGGACTGGGTACACGCAGTGGTTTTGACGAAATAAAGTATATAAAACGACTACTTCTACCTCGCAACCGTCTAGTTTACATAAACAAAATCGATTTTAACTCACTAAGCACGTGGGGCCTTTGAATGGACTTTAACTGACGGCACGCCCTTTTCCTTGATTGAACCAATGAAATCTTGCGTTGATAATTACCCTTTGAGATCGTGGGTATAAAAGGAAAATGGCGCTGTTTCAAGACGGTATGATTTTGCCTAGTAACATAGCATTTAGTTTTGGATCTAGGCGTTTCTTATGCAAGAATCGTCACTAAATTGTAAATAAAGTATGTTAAAAAATCTATCTATAAATATAATTTTGTCTGGTAACGCCCAATAGCAATTGATTTTCACCAGTCTGTCCGTTGAATATTTTCATCACGACAGTAAATTATGTAAGGAATTCGCATATTACCTCTTCTTGGAGGCAAGTTTAATCATTTTTCAACTACAAAGTAAAGATCTGGGAATTGAATGACGTTTTCACTAAATATTATATCTGTTTATTTCTTTTGAAATCTTGACATTTTGTCGATTGTTTATTTTCGTCGCCATGCTGTTAATTTGTTCCGAAAAAGTTATGAACACAGAAGAACTTTTCTAGAAGGGAGATAATTCTATACCACTAGATTTCCCGCTGCTTGTGTGTGTCTATATGTTGTGATTGCCCACCAGCAAGGGACACTGGTGCTTTTGTCGGGCAACGGATGACAGTGATTGTAACTTTGCCACTTTGCCAGTTTCCTTAATGTTTGTTGACAATCCCTCATCCATGACCAGAATAAACATGGATGTAACATTGCTCGACATCTGGCAATGAATTTCCCTCAAACCGGTGCTAGGGGCCGTCTTGAACTTACTATGAGGTATGGGCACAGCTCATTTTTGAATGTCTAATAGTGACTTCAAGTTGAAGAAAACAATAAAAAGCGTTGTTCCATTGCTTTTTACCATGTATTTGAAGAGACTTTGTCTCATGTGCAATTACTCCGTATCCCTTCATTGCTTATTTAAGACAGGAGTTTGTCTCTCCTGCAGTGTGGAGTCCGTAGAAAGATTCCCCGTGCGAGAGATGTATTGAACTTGTGCTTGAGAGAATTTCTCATATGCATGCACTATCACACTTTCAAATTTTGGCTTTCTTTTTTGGTAATTTCAAAATGTGATCTGACCACCTGTTTATATTGCCCACATCTCACTTATTTATAATGCCAAGTGTTCTCACAATCGGCTTGATGAGTGCCCTGTCCACTAGCTAGGGACACTGGTGCTTTTGTCGGGCAACGGATGACAATGATTGTAAGAACGCTTTGCCAGTTTCCTTTGTCTTATGTACATTTACTACATATCCCTTCATTGCTTATTGCAGAACCATTTGGAATATATTTCTTATTTAACAATTAATATATTGGTCTACATTGGTTTGTGTTTTTCTGTTGTATCCCTCTTTATGTTTCTATTCGTTTAGCTTTCGCTTTACCGAAGTACGTTCCTACATATGGTCATTTTGACAACTTATTTCTCTTCAATGTAGATCATATTGAAGTTGACCAAAATCTATGTTGCCGAATTATATTAGAGAAAGCCGTCAAGATGAAATAACTATATACCGAATTACTTTAAATTAAGTTTCTTAAGATGATCATTTTGACAACTTACTTCCCTTTAATGTATATAATATTGAAATTGTCCAAAAGAAGAATACAGGCTGCCGGGAAACAAATAACTAATAGGACCAAAAAGAAAATAAAAAATGAGCCAAGAACAGAGCTTTATGCGAGGAAAATACGTCGTAGATTTTAACAAAATACTTTTTCCAAATAAAATTGGTTTTTGGATCAGCACCGAAGTACTCGGAAATAAACGACCCTCAAGCAAAGATATTAACCCATCTAAATACCAAAGCTTCTATATTGATTTTAAGGGATGACATTAATCTATTGGAGGCATCCATTTTTTAGAGTCAATGTTGTATATGTGTGCATTTCTAATTGATTATTCATCTTAACTATAGTATCTTTTGTTTTGTTTTGGGTCGTTTTAACCTGGATATGGGATGTTGTCTCCTTGACATTTACCCCATTTCCTTTCTTTTTCATATATAGTAAAAACCAAAACTGGTTGAAGCAAGGACAATAGGATATCGCAGGATAAAATAGGATAAAAGAATTGATAATAACAAAAATCAAAGTTCAGAGACGTGGCGAAAACATGAGCACAGAAAAACAATTACATTATTACATCTACAAAATGCAAAAATAAAAAGAGCATTCAAAACCGTTCCCTCCCATAGCACCAAGAGTGACATGAGGTTATTTCGGCAAGGTGAGCATGTCCTGTACTGTTAACAGTTCACTTCGTCAGTAAGCCAATCCAGGATAAAGTCAAAATAAGTAATGTCAAACTCGGGTAGAATACATCGGCAAACGAATACCGCAGGACAAATGATGAAAGGGGGGATTCCAAAATCAAAAGTCCAAAAATTACGGCAAATCATATCCAACATGAATTGAGGCAGAATGACAAAGACATTATCAAATAAACGAAAATGAACAAGAACGCCACACAACTAAAGCGCTAGCCGTGTGAATCATTACAAAAACTGAGGTATCATCAGGTGCTCCGGAAGGGTAAGCATGATTTGCTCTACGCGTGGCACCCGTCACACTGGCAGTGAAAGTCAGGTTTTGTCACAGTCGCTGTTTGTCAGTCCGGTTATAATTAAACTCTTGACATACCCAAAAATATCTATTCTCATCTGTGAAATAAAGACATTGTTAATGTCTGTAAAATCATGGGCACGACCCTAAAATTTCTGAGGTGACAATTGCAACAGTGAATGAACATACCCTTAATATAAAAGTTTGTTAATAACGTTATGGTGACGACGGTAGAATCAATGTACAAACTACATGCTCGACAGTAACGAATCAACTGTGAAATGTACACTCCATATACTGGAGATTTAGGCATATTGCTGCTATGAAAAGGAAAATTCACAATTGGGAAATTAAAAGCATAATGCTAGTCATATCGCATAGACTTCAAACGTTCATAGTCGTAAACATGCACCAAAGATCTAGGTAAGAAGATGAAGAAAGTGTATCAGTTGTTTCTTTAATTTCAAGGTCGTTTGAATAGAAAACAAAATAACAAAGTTACAGTGAATTTAGTTTCTGGATATGCGCATTTCGATAACATATTTCTCTTCAGTGCAGATCAAATCAAATCGTTTGGAAATCCATAAAACTGGTGTAAATGTGCCTTAGCGTTTTGATTATTAAGAGAAGGTCCATCGTATATGTTGGGATGAAAAAAATCAAAGAACTGGGCTAAATGTTTTTGTTTTCTCTGTGTAAGCACTTAAAAAAACTTAGCCTCATACGAGCAACGATGCTTTAAGTGGCGCACAGTTAGTTTCCATTGGAATCCCTATTGTCTGTCGGAAAACATGACCTCGGAATTCGACAAAAATATTGTCAATAAAATATTCTAACATTCTGATAAGGTCAGTTTCAGTGTACTTCTGTTTTTTATAAGTGTGTTTCCCAACAAAGTATTACTACTAAAAAGGTGTATTTGTTAAAAACAGAAAAATCGATGTATTCAATCAGCAATTATTGCATGATTTTTTTTATTATGTGGTAAGGTTGTATACCTGACTTTTGAATGGTATGTCAATTGGTGAGACCGGTTGAGGGTAGCGTGTTAAAAAGATTTTTGGAAATGTTTTAAGAATCAACATTTGATTCACGGCGGATATCACAGTATATTTAGGCCATCACTGACTTGCTGTCAATAAAGTAGTGAGGACCTTTGAAAGATTTCACGTGATGCATCTAGACGGCCCTGCAAAGAAGCTCTGTTTGTATGGATTCTTATGAAGTTAAGGTGCCAAGGGAGTTCATCACAACTTTTGATGCCATAAGACGTTCATGAACAAATAAAGGGATATGGAGTAAATGAACATGGGAAAAAATCCCTATAAATACATAATAAGATTAAGCAAACGGAACAACGCTTTGATTTCTTCAACTTGAAATCACCATGAGCCCTTCAACAAAGAGCACACACTCTTACCTCATAGTAAGTTCAAGACGTTTCCTAGCATGGTTTGAGCCAAATTCGATTGCTAAACGTTGACATTAAAACTGAAGCGTTAATTTTAATGTTTAGTTTTGTTATCGTTAGTTATGTATTTGGCACCGATCTGCCCTTGTCCACATTTGAATACTTAAGGGATTACAAAAGCTTTTCAAAATTTAACCGTGGTGCTGTTTGAGGGAAAGAGAGGTAACACGTACCATGGCTTTTAATTGGTTATGTCTCATGGTTAGAAAATGACATTAACCAATCGGCTACCTAACAGACCTTTCAAAAACATATATACTTCACTTAAGGTAGTTCGAGCCTAATAAAAATATCAGACAGATTTTTTTTATTTTAAGATATTTTGTAGTTCTTTGCCCATTTGTTAAAAAAAATAAAATAAAAATGATATGTCATCGATCATCTTTTCCTGTAATCAGGCTTTGAAAATCAGGGCAAATTCAGTATTTTTCATTAATATTTACAAAGAATTGAAGACATGCTTATTGTTTAGCTTTCATATGAATTAAACATCAGATAGATTTTTTTTATTTTTTTGACATTTCAGAGGTATACATTTCAGCTATAAGTTGAGGTGATAAAATCTATATGTCACCGTTTGATTAAGAGAAATATTTTATATAGTTTACGAAACAGAAAATATTTATGGTGAAAGGGAGCTAATTCGCGGGAAGGTGTATGTCAATCTATTATGACGTCACAATGAAAATGCCAAATAAGGAATATTCCGGCTTGAAAATCCAGTCAATTCCGCATCCGAATTGTGATTCGCAAATGTGCCAATCGAATGCGCCCTGTATACGTGTCGATCTACCTTAACGTGTGGACGGGTGCTGTTAACAGAGCACCTTTCCGGCGCACCTGATGTCACTCCCAGTTTCACTGGAGTTCACACTGTGAGTGCCTTGGTTTTGAATGTTGTGATTTCTTTTTGGGCTTTTTATCTGTCTAACGTCATTCTTTTCTGGGTGTAACGTCACTCTTTTCTGTCTTCCCGTTTTGGCCATGTCTTTGGATTTTTTAAAATTTTTTTGTAAATTCCACTCCTTTGTTCCTCCGGTATTCTACTGTCGTTGTTTTTAACAATCTTGTAATGTGGGTATAAGTAAGTTTTTCTGATGAACCGTCAATCTCCTTAACAAGGCAGTCGATATAGTGTTTTTACATACGAACAGTATTGTGTTAGAAGCTTTGTCTACAAGGACAATAACGTAATTTTCCTTTGGGGTTGGCCTGATTTATTTTTGCGACGAGGGGATCTTAAAATATACTGGGATTTCTGGATTTCATTGTTTTCTTATCTGATCCAATCGTACAACGTATCAACACCTTTCTCTTTTCTTACCTATTCCCTACCATAGTCCTCAACTGCATTCATCAAAATCTTAAAGTTGAACTTCCAGTTGAAGTGCTGCGTTTCACAGAATGCGGGCCTTTTGAAAGGACATCTCGTTGTTTGCAGTTTTCAACGATGTCTAGGTCACCAGCCATCATGTTTCTAATCGGGCTGTAATAGGTGGGTAGAGAAAATAATATAGCAAAGATAACAGGAAACACTTACAATGGCCGAATTTACAATCACATGCCACAATCTACTCGGGAACTGCACAAGACAAACAATAAAAAGACAAAAGACAAACGATAGGATCTCGGGATCACCGGACTTGGTACCTTCACTAGCAAGAGCTAGCGGCTGGGTTAAACAGGTTTATTTGTACCCACACCTACTCTTTCTCTATCCCATTTCCCTATGATAAAATAAACATACACAACTCAGGATATTTGGTTTTACGTATACGTTCATTAATTTGAAAATAACGCAATTCAGGTTTGTGATTGAAAATAGTAGCCGTATTTGGTTTAGTGTAGGTATACAATACAACTGGAACCCATTGATCTTTGAAATACGGTTGAATGTTTGATGTCACTAATTTGCTATGTAGAATGTTCGCAAGGTTTATAGCGTCCAAACCTTTACTGGCGAATTAATTGTAATTAAATGTCTGATTGTCATGTTTATTGGTTAATATGCTGACATGCTTGAATAGTTTTTGGTTGGATATATCTAAAACAATCGCTATTATTAAACGGTAGGTCTCACTTTGAGGAATCAGGAAACATATAAAAGTCAAAAATAACAAAATAACGAAGTGCCCTTTAATTTAATTTCTGCAAATCCGATCAGTTCAAATTTTTTAGTTCATCAATTTGATAAAGAAAGTAACATAATTAGGAACACCTTCAATTATTGACATATCAAAACAATAGATTACAATCCGACACAGAACTCTATACTAAAAACGCAAATATGTTGAGAAATACAAACGTAAATAACAATAGATTACAATCCGACACAGAACGCCATACTAAAAACGCAAATATGTTAAGAAATACAAACGTAAATAACAATAGATTACAATCCGACACAGAACTCTATCCTAAAAACGCAAATATGTTGCAAAATACAAACGTAAATAACAACAGAAACTCAAATATTTATTGTTAAGATTAGAACTTTGAACGAGGGAGATACTCCCTGGATTAAAATGATTTTTTTTCAAAATGGGTTTCAAATAAAATATAAGAATACCTATGCTGCATAAAAAAGTTAATTTTGTTACGATATACACGTGTTTCAAGGGATAATCTCTTATCAACAGCATTAGAATTAAATAATATAGATCATTACCAAAATATCGAAATAGGAGGCTTAACCAAGTATTTATTACATTTACCGAAACCTTAATAAAAACAGTAATTTCCATAAATTGCAATGTAAAATTCTCATGTCAGACAAGTGTTACTACTGCGAGGTTGAACACCCTCGAAGACCTATGGTCCAACAGCAACTGAATCGACTTCCGGTTTTTGGACCAAACCGAAGTACTGACTACTGGGTTAATGAATACCCCCAATGGTCCACCAGCAGTGGCATCCGGTAAGCAGTAAAACATAACAAAACCAAAGTTCCAGCATATTTAGTTTCTGCAAATGGAAAATTTGACAAATTATTGCTATTACAAAAGATAACATTAAATACCAACAATCACATAAAGTTAAAATCACATGCAACATGAGACGATATGAACTTGGGATAATCAAAACAGTTTGAAAATCATAAAGAGAGAAAATGGGATATTAGTCTTTACTTTTCATCATAAATTTTACCAAAGTCAATGATGACAGTTATATCCAGAGACAGAAAATGATTTAGATCACTGTTTACATTCTCAGTTTCAGTTTCCATTGATTAAATATGTTGATATTCACTAAACATTTTAGGAGTTGTCAATAGTACAGATATCGTCAAGATATCTGCTGTTATCATTGAAAACTGGAATAAGTTTATTAATGCCCTTAAACAGGTTCTCGTCAATATAGACGTATGTCTTTTTACAGACAGTTTAGTAGGTTAGTCAGCAAAGTAAGTGAGAACCGAACTGTCAGTCTAAAACGAATAATCCAAGACAGTGGCAACATGGAAAAACAAAGAAACAGGGACATAATATGAGTACGGCACAGAAAAGAAAATGAAAAATGAACACACAAATACAACATGGACCCAATAAAAAAAATATGAGTGAGATCAGGTGCACCGGTAGCAAAATTTTCTTTATGAAAAATCATTCTGTTCTTAGCCGTGGTAATATTTTAAAAATATTAAGAGCATGCTTTTCTGTACTTTTTTTGTTTAGGACATTTCAACAATGATTGGTAAATGCGTCTTTTATAATATTAAACAAACTTGCCTATTTATTTTCCAATGTGGGATTTATTTAAACACAATCTCCTGTGACGTTTAAATACAATTTACCAGGTTAATGACGAATGAAGAAGTGAAACTGTCACAGGTGCTGTGGTAGTTATTCTCTTTATTACTATCACAGGTAATTCTCTTTATTACCATCACAGGTAATTGAAGAGTAAATGGGGGTAATAACAAAATTACCGAACAGAGTGGTCAAGAGCCGAAGTCTATGACACAAAAAGACAGATCAGGTGGAAACTACCGGAAAAAATGTCACCCACAATGGTCCTGACTTGGTATTGGTATTTCAAAAGAAATGCTGGGTTAAACCGGTTTTATGGAGCGCCAAACCTCCCCTTTCATTGCGTTAGTGTCCGGTAGTAACCCAACAGCAATTGTCATTAAAAGATCATTGACAGTTAAAAAAAAATGATCTTCCAAATGCAAGTACTAAGAAGAAAACAAAAGTCTTGAGAATCAGAGTTTGGACCGAAACTTCAAAATTTTCAACAACGGACTTGAATTCATTAAAGATCTTTTAAATGATCATATGAGACTGATTTTTTTAAGTCTTTAAGGCGGTTGCGGAAATAACTATTTCGAATTAGAAAGTCTGTATTATTTGTGCTAGCTCTCGCGTAATGAATCAACTGTGAAACGTACACTCCGTAATCAAGGGAAGCTTGAATATTACTGCCTATGGTAGGGAAATTGATAATTTTGAAATAAAAATCGTCATTTTTGTTTACTTTAAATACTGAGATGACTCGAGGTGCAAGTTTAAACAATATTTAGATCTAGTGGTTTCTGTCGTTTCCTTGAATTGAAATAATTATTTATTGATATGACTCTTACTATGGTAGTACATACTTTATGTACCTTGAAGCAAAATTGATGTATTATCACCTGAAAAAAAATATGCACTAAAAAGTAATATATATATATTTACTTTTTAGTGCACATTTTACATTGTGTATTTATATACAAATATATACACTACTAAAAATTAGCCAAACATTGTAAGATCTGCAAAATTCTATCTTCAAATTTTTGGTAGATTTGTGACATTTATAGCATTATAATCTTGCACTTCGTCCAGCACCATGGACCACTCGATTTCCTAGGCTATATAAACAATATAGCTTTCGGTAATCGGGTGTTACCTCATCGTAGATTTAATCTAGGGTTGTGCCGAAGTACATGATGTTGATGACCTCAGTGCAGATTAGCTGCGATGAAGAATAATTCATAGCAGAGAACATTCAATGTCTTTCGACAAAGGATGCCACCTCACACAGCTATAATTTTGATATAGTGGCAACTCTTCATATTTTTCCTGTCCAATGGATAATATCGTGAGACACTGTACTGAGCTTGATAAATAACTAAATACCGAAGTTACTGTGAATTTACTTATTTAAATTATGTACATTATGAAAATCAGCCTAACAGCCCATAAATCCAGATGTAACTAACATACATCTTGATCTGAATTGCCCGTGACTATGATGTTTGCTTTAGACATAATATTCAGGTAATACAAGAAAAACACTATATATTTGGCGCCCAGTCATTTCTTACTTATTAAGGAGGCTCAATCCTGGTGTTGTTCATATGAAGGACTTCTTGAAACCTTAGCATTATAGACTTAATGGAATGTTAAAAGAAATATATATGTCCGCATGATTTTAATGGGGATACAAGACATTAAAAAAATGGCAGGAAATAGATTTCCCTGGATTTTCTCCTTATTTAACATTAGAACTATTTTTTGTCTAAAAAGCTAGCAATTTATATCAAGAGTTTTATGAAAACTTGTCAGGTGTCTTAAATTGACCTTTTGAAGAAATTTGTGAAATAATAGTCCATGTACAAAATATCTTTAGCAATTGAACTGGAGAAAAACGAGAAGTTCCGAAATCTGACACAAATTCAAAAATGTGATGATTGAGCCAACTGAAATATAAAAAAAATACAATAATAACAAGAAAATTGCAGCAGAGCTGCAAGAGGGGGTTAATATGAGACATGCCCGCTTTGGAGTTCTTCAAAAAAATATTTCACGTTGCTCTGATAAATTATGAAGCAGTGGGAATATTTATAATTGAGCCCAATATATTTATGTTTTCACATCACTTAGAAATACTTAAACTTATTTCTATTTTCAATGATAATAAACTTATTTCTATTTTCGATGAAAAACTTATTTTTATTTCCAATGATAATAGCAAGAACATTGACGATATCCTTACTATTGACAATCCCAAGTTTTTAGATTAGGTCAACATCATTTACCTACAACTGAAACTTAATAAGGCAAACAATGTTTCTAAATACTGCTTTTTTCTGGATCTAAGTATCATCATTGACTCTGGTAAAATAAAAACTTTATGATAAAAAGGATGATTTTGATTTCACTATTACTAATTTCCCCTTTTTCGACGTTCCCTTAGCTCCATTCTACGGGTTGTATAACTTGTACGATTCGCTCGCGTTTGTTCTACCCTTGACAATTATTTTATCTAAATTTTTGTAAATTTTGTTGAAAACTAAGGAGTATCTCCCTCATGCAAAGCTCTGTTCTTAGCTGATTTTTGGCTTTACATTTTGATCATATTGGTTATTTGTTCTCTATCAGTTTTTAAACATCTTTGAGTTTATGGTCTTGCAAACATTTAGATTTTATCTGCACTGAAGAGACATAAGTTGTCGAAATGTGCATATCAAGAAAATAAATTCACAATAACTCCGGTATATAGTTATTTGTTACCACTGGGTCGATGCCACTGCTGGTGGACTGTTAGTCCCCGAGGTTATTCACCATCCAAGTAGTCAGTACTTCGGTGCTGACCCGAAAGCCGATTATTTTTGGAACCTTACAATATCTTAATTCTTTGTAAATTTTGTTGAAAACTAAGGAGTATCTCCCTCATGCAAAGCTCGGTCCTCAGCTGATTTTTGGCTTTACATTTAGATCATATTGGTTATTTGTTCTCTGTCAGTTTTTAAACATCTTTGATTTGATGGTCTTCCAAACATTTAGATTTTATCTGCACTGAAGAGACATAAGTTGTCGAAATGTGCATATGCAGAAAATAAATTCACAGTAACTTCGTGATATTACGTGACTCGGTAAAAACTCATCCTCGATTTTATGGAAATGTTGGTAAAAAATATCGATACTGATAAAAACAAATCCAGAAAAACTGGGACGTAACTTACATTCTATACGTAATAGTGGATATCGACGAGATATTCTGAACAAATCCGTTGAATTAGCTTTTGATGACTTTACACATATACTGGCCTCTCACTGATACTGCCGATGTCTACTGAAATACATGACGACTCTTTACCAAACACTTCGGGGAGTATTGAGTTGATTTTTCTTCCGTATTGCGACAGTGTTTTACCAGTAGACTATGTTCCTTGAGCTAGCCGGCAGTTTAGCAGCGAACACTCTTTGACCTATCTTTCTAGATTACGTTTTGTCATATGCTTACTTTTCCGAGATTGTGGTCGTAGAGTTAGTAGTCAACCTCTATAGGGATTCATTCGTTTGTTTATTATCTTATAGGGAAAACAGGAATGCACAAATCACATCTCGTTGCCATAAACACTAAATAAATCGATAATCTGCACCTTTGTATACTGATATGATAATCTAATCTCACCTTTAGCTATCAAACATACTTCGCCAACTAAAATACGTTTTGCTGGTCTCGAAACCATACAAGTACCAACAACGGTCGCTTCGCTCACGGCATTGTTGGTAAATGTAATAAAACTTTCATAGTGGTAGAGTAATTTAAACTTTAAAGGTGAGTGAAGGAGATTTGGTAAGTCAGAGCTCGTTCTTTCAAAATATTTTCTGTGTTAAGAAGCAAATGTCTCAAATATAACACCCGACAAAAGTAAGTGATAGCCGAACCTTCAATCTAAAACGAATAATCCAAGGAAAATGGCAACATCGGAAAAACAATGAAACTAAGATATAACATGAAAACGGCACCGAAAAGAAATGAAGACACACACACATACAAAAATGAACAACAGGGACCCAATATAAAAAAGGCAAGCATCTTCTGCCGTGCTGATTTAAATGACTTCTTCTGCATATTTTTTTCTCCAATTCGAAGTCATTTTGCACAAAGTTAGCTTGTTTTCTACATAAAACAATGAACCTATATCTTAGTTCAACGTTCTTACGGAAAAACAACTATGAATTAAATCTTTTAGTCGAGATTTTAGTAGTTCATTAGGAATTGTAGTATAAAATGGGGAAAAGTCGGAAGTTTAAATGCTGTTACAGTCTGCTAATGATATCACTGGCAGATATGTTTTGATCTTGTTTGGCCATTTTGATCTTATCAAGATCTTACCAAGCTTAACACATGGATATAACAAAATACCGAAGTTACTGTTACTTAATTTTCTGCATTGCACATTTCGACAACTTTATGTCTCATCAGTGCAGATAAGACCAAAACATTAAGAAGTCCATTAACAGAAAAAAACATGTAAAAGCTGATAGAGAACAAATAATCAAAAGGGTCTAAATAGAAAAGCCAAAATAGAGCTAAGGACATTGGTATGCCTGAGGGAGATACTCATTAGTTTTAAACAAAATTTTGCAAGATGTCAAGTAGATCTTTACAGTTTTTCGATATCCACATTTCATTTACACCGCCTTTTGGAAAGCTAGTATCACAATATTTTGAAGGCCCTTTTCTACAGCTGTGAAGATGGAGGTTAACAACCGACATATAGGTTTTGTAACACATTTGGTAGATCCAGCGATATATCGATATCTGTCCATAGCCAAACATGTTATTGTATAAAATTTCAACACATTTCAATAAAGGATTGACTATTGTTATACATATAAAAACAAGCTTTTAGCATTCATAACACCTGATTTAATCATAAATAATGTGTCTCTTGTATTTGCATAAATTTTATAGTGTGCATTAAAGTAATTCAAATTATTTTACATTTCCATTACTTTATTTAATTTTGTTTATGATATACCAACTTTAAATCGTAAAATCGTTACTTATAGATATTGTACTGATATATGTCTAGAAAATGTGCATTGTTTAACACTGAATCGTCTAGCGTTAACTGTATATACAGAGTATAAATTTCACAGTTCATTCCCTATTGTCGTGCATGTAATGTGTACATCGATTTCGTCAATTTACAGAAATTACCATTCAATGTAATGTTTAAACACTATTATCATTGTCACTTATAGGTTTTATGGTCGTCATCACGATTTGACGGATTTTATCAGAAATAAAGTTGAAGAGTTATTACTGGATAACAAAATACCAAATTTACTGTTAATTTTTTTTCTGCATATGCGCATTTCGACAACTTATGTCTCATCAGTGCAGATCAAACCAAAACATTTGGAAGTCCATTAACCGAAAACCATTTAAGCTGATAGAGAACAAATACCCAAAGGGATCTAAATAGAAAATCCAAAATTCAGCTAAGGTCAGAGCTATGTATTGATACATGCCGACTTTGACATTACATCGGACTTTTCCCTTACAGTGCTAAGGATGTCACATTTGAAGCAAGTCATGCTTGCCCTTCTGTGGAAAACCTGATGACACTCCCGCTTTCCAGTGGGAGTCCAAACTGTTTGTGCTTCAGCTTCATGTGTTTTCTTGCATATATCAGACTGTTATTTTGAAGTTCTGTCCTCGTCGATTGCGTTTGTGCTACAGATCTGTCCTTGTGATTGTTTAATTGCTGAAGAGTTCAACGAATGTTTATCAAACATTTACCTTGGTACTGTTTGAGGGTTAGAAAAGTAACACGTAACATCGAATTGATATTGTATAAGGGTTAGAAAATGACATTGGCCATTCAGCTGCCAAATGGATTTTTCGACACCATATATTCTTACAAACTGTGTGACGGGTGCCACATGTAATGTAGGTCATGATTACCCTTCCGGGGTACCTGATGTAACTTGTTCTCGTGCTTATAGAGCTGAAGCAATGCTCACTGGACGGAAAGTTTTGACTTAAAAAGGGGTATGAGCTCGAGTTTTCAGACGCATTCGATATCCTTCTTTCTAATTCATTAAAAATAGTTAAATATCTATGCAAATTGATGATATATTCTTTTTTGTAGATAAGTTTAAAATGCGTAAGGTGAGTGAGAAAAGAATCGTCAGTATTAAAGGAACAATCAAAGGACAATGGAAACATCAGAAAAACAAAGAGACACAAAAAATTAATAACACGAGCACGGAAAGAAGTGAAAAATTCAGAAATACACACAAACAAACATGAACAATAATGGACCCAATAAAAACCATGGGCGATGTCAGGTACACAAGCTTCTGTAGTGATGACTTATGCTAAAGTAGTCTATTTGTAAGCAACAGAGCTCTATCAAGGTAGTCACTGTATCGACCACAGGCCTTTGAGTAGCAAATGAGTTAGGAGATGTACAGTCCATGTGCCAGTTTTCTTTTTTGGAATGTTGCTACAAAGAAAAGGGAAGTTGACTATTGGAAAAGTGAAGTCATCGCGTTTAGGCATTTGTCATAAGCTTAGTTGTAGTTTACCTCTGTTGCCAATTTCAAAATGAAGGTTAAGGAACGAGGCTAATGTAAATACATCTGTGCGGCTCTTTTGAATAGATAAAATAAAGAAAATCACAAAGCAACGGTTGCTTAGTGATAAAATATCATCTATATAACAAAAATTGAAATTAACGACTGTGCCAGTTTTTTATCTTTATTTTGAAGAAACTCTTTGATGAAATTTTCGTCGTCGTTTGTTTTGTACTACAGATTCATGCTTGAGATTGTTGATTGCTGTAGAGATTAACGAATGTTAATCAAACAATTACTTTGGTACTGTTTGCGGGTTAGAGAAGTAACATGTACTATCCATTGTAATTGATTGTGTTTCAAGGTTAGAAAATGACACTAACCAATTAGCTTCCAAACGGATCTTTCGACGCCATGTGTGACGGGAATCACATGTCGATTAGGCCATGATTACCCTATCAGGGTACCTGATAAAAAGTAATGAACGTGTTTCCGTGCCGGTATAAGTTCTAAATAATTGATCCCTTTTCATTTCTGAAATGTCATATTCTGTACATTTTTAATTAGGACAAGGAGGTGACTTTATCAGTGTATTTGGAGTGAAATGATAAAAAGCACTGTTTTCGACATTATCAAACATTTCATTATAAATTCTGATGATGATAAATGTTTGCGTCACCCTGTCAACGACCAGTTTCATGTGCACATCTACAGGGTGTCTCGCAGAGTAACATGATAGAACAAATAAAGAGAATAGTTATTCTCGCTTTTAATTTCAATGACCCTGGACAAGACAATCCCATTTAACTGCATTAGAACACCAAAGAAGATATGCTTTCCGCTTGAGCAAAAAAAAAACAAGTTTGTAAAAGATTTGAATTTACAATAAAGGCGATCAGACTCGCAGATTTCTTCAATTTGGTTAGTGGAGGTATCATTTATGAGAGTGTTTATTTATATGAGAAAATTTATTATTCTGTTTTTCTGTTTTTAAGTCGCAAGTTAGTGAGAATGGAACCGTAAGTCCAAAAAAGAATGATCCACAGACAATAACAACAACGGAAACGCAAGGAAACAGTCTTCACATAAATATGGAAAAAAAGAGAAAAATGGGGACACACATACAGATGGACAATACGGATCCATTTAAAAACCATGGGTAAGATCGGGGATAGGTAGAGTAAGCATCTCCTGTGTCATATGAGACACCAGCTGTGTTGAACATGTCAATTTCAGTAATGAAGTCAATTCTAGTCTAGGAAAAACGACAGGCCTAAAAGGGAAAGGTATGTTGTATTCTTGGAAACAGATATCCCATAGCGATTTATAAGATCGTGATATCGACCGTAAAACTACTGCAGTGATTACTTCAAGTTATGGATACAAGATGTAACGTTAACATTTCATTATTTAAGTTGGTCCAAAACTATCATGCAAGTCACCGTATCGTCTACAGACAGGCAATATGATTTTTTTCCAACAACACGCTTAAGGTTTATTCAGTGCAATTTAAGTAAATAAAAATATAATTCAAAAGGTCAAAAGAAATCCCAGTATATTTGAAGATCCCCTTGTAGTAAAAACTCTTTCCAACCTCCATGAAAATTACGTCATTGTCCCTGCAGACAAAGCTTCTAACAACATACTGTTTGGGTGTAAGAAACACTATCTCGACTGCCTGGTCAAGGAGATAGGCATCGACAGTTCATCTGGAAGCCCTACTTATACCCCTACTACAATATCGAGGGATGAGATTGTAAAAAATCACACTTCAGTTTTAGCATCATTTTGAAACGACACAGATGTTTAATTCGTAAACTTTTTAATCAGGTCCTCGAGAAATGCAGATTAATAGTTTTTCTGAAGAAATTTATTGGACGATATCCAGATTTGATTGATAAATATTCAATTCCTATTTCCAATTTTATTGAAGACGGTTTTGTTTAAGTTTTGGCTTCTTCCTTGATGCTTCTCTCTTTTTGCAACTGTCGTGTGATCTGTGCACCGAGCGACAAGAATATTTTACCTGTATGAGACTAGGCTTGTACATCGAACGACAAAAACATTTATCTATTAGAGAAAAATTCTAGGTTTTGACAGGATCCGAGGCACACCACTAATTCGGCCTCCCATTGACTCGTATTTTATATTCCGGGATTTCAAAAATTCCAATAATATAGAAATGAATTTTCCCATGTGCGGGAACTTGTTATCCGTTATCAGATCACCAACACGATAAAATAAATACATTTAAACCATATGTTGTATGTCAAATAAGAAAATAAAATTGAATTAAAACGTTCCGGTTAATTTTGTACATAGTCGCAACAGAGAATTTTCGGAATTTGGTCGTATTTCATTCGATCCGTTCTAGCTTGTTATGCAACTTAATCATGTTTTTTCAACTGTTCTTTGCTCTCCGTCATTCACCTACAAATATTCTATGATCTTGCTGATTATTTTATGTATCAATTGGCTGGAGTCACTACAAATGAAAAGGCACTATTTTTTATAGTACTATTTTCGAGGTCTGTCAAACATTGAAATAGTGTAGTGCGCCCTGACAATATTTGGCTTTGACATTTAACACAATCTGGGCACACAGAAGCTATAGTTAGTCGTCATATAAGCAAGAGGTTGATGCATCAATAAACCTGGTTTTACCCACCATTTTATTTATAAAATGCCCGTTCCAAGTCGGACGGCTTGCCAAAAATGTTCTGTGTCGGATTGTGTTGCCCTGATTCAGTCGAATGTTATACG
>MJUU01022289.1:4436-15300 GCA_002080025.1 Modiolus philippinarum | reverse complement strand
CAGTCTTACCCATTGCCATAGCATTCAAACTTTTGACTTTTCTACTCTTTATACAACCCTTCCACACAATAAACTGAAAACAGTAATTGCAGATTTAATACATCAATGTTTCTGCACTAAAAATGGAGAACGCAGATACACCTATTTAGTTATAGGGAAAGACCAGACATATTTTGTTAAGAACCACACTGATTCAAACAAGAAGTACACTGAGACCGACGTAATCAAAATGTTAGAATTTTTGATCGACAATACTTTTGTCGAATTCGGAGGTCGTATTTTCCAACAGACAATAGTTATTCCCATGGGAACCAACTGTGTTCCACTTTTAGCCGACCTTTTCCTTTACTCGTACAAGGCCAAGTTTTTACAAGGGCTTATTCAAAGAAAACAAAAACATTTAGCCCAGTCCTTTAATTTCAGCTTCCGCTACATAGACGATGTACTTTCTCTTAATAATCCGAAATTTAAGGAGTATTTACATCAGATCTATCCCAATGAGCTTGAGATTAAAGAAACAACTGAAAAGCCTACTTCAGCTTCGTACCTAGATCTTCTATTGTATATTGACGAAGCTGGACGTTTGAAATCTAAACTATATGACAAGCGTGATGATTTTAATTTCCCAATTGTGAACTTTCCCTTTCTAAGCAGCAATATACCTACCTCTCCAAGTGGAGTGTACATTTCACAGTTGATTCGTTACTGTCGAGCGTGTAGTTTGTACAGTGATTTTTTTTTAACAGAGCAAAAACGCTGTCCCAAAAGCTGCTTAGTCAGGGATTCGTTCAACCTATGTTAATTTCATCCCTCAAGAAATTCTATGGCCGTTAGCATAACATCATTGAAAGATATGACGTGTCAGTATCTCAAATGAAAGTGGACATTTTCAGCTAGATTCACGTCTTCCCGGACTTGACTACCGTATTGGACATTTTCCTGGATCGACTCACGTACAGTGTGACGGGTGCTGTTAACAGAGCAGGACATGCTTACCCTTCCGGAGCACCTGATGTCACTCTCGGTTTCACTGGAGTTTACACTGTGAGTGCCTTTGTTTTGAATGTTGTGATTTCTATTTCTGTGCATTGTGTCTGTCTAACGTCATTGATTTGTGTCTGGCGCCATTGTTTTCTGTGTTCTCGTTTTGGCCATGTCTTTGGACTTCGATTTTTGTGGATTTCCCTCCTTTGTTTCCATCGGTATCCTACTGCCGTTGTTTCATGCACAAAATATATTCATTACGATTCAGATTTTTTGTCAGTTTTCTGTTTATAATGTAACGACTGGGAATACACATTCCAATAATCAGGAGGTATCCATGGGGATAATCATTGTCATCAATTCATCAATATTCTTGTCAAATTCACATGCATTATTTGTTTTGCACATTTCTTTTAAATATGTTTGGACGTAAAATTCACATGAAACATAACTGAAATTTTATCTAGAAAGGGAATAATAATAAAAAAACCGAACAGAATTGTCAAGAGTTAAAGTCCAAGAGGCAAAAGGTTAAAGCAGGTGGAAAACCACCGGAGATATTGTTAACCGCAATGATCCTGACTTGGTACAGACATTTTACAACAATGATGGGTTAGATGAATAGATTAAAAAATTCTCTTGATATTTCCTCACAATCATCTCAAACCGACTATATTCATTATTAACATGTTTTTTGACACCTGAATGCACCTGGATTATAATATTCTGAAATTCGTAAAATTCTGAATTACAATTTTCAGGTAGATTTTCTTGTTAAATACATATTTAGCTCGACTATTATTTAATTTTTCTATTTTCTGTTCACTGAAAAATGTATGAACAAGATATGTCAATCGAATTAAAATTCGATGTCCGCACTTGCTCCTCTATTAGATTGTAAAGTATTAGATACTGTTGTAATACCTAATGTTTTGACTTTGGGTGTTATAGTTCCTGTTTATAAATCATAGGGGGATCCTATGAATACAGATTCGTACAGAGGGATAACTCTCGTCTCCACCTCTATTAGAAAATTGTTTAACTCATATGAAATAGTAGACTATCTAAATATGCCGATGTTGTTGATATATTTCCTAAAGCCCAAGCTGGTTCTCGGACAAATTATTCAACATTGGATAATATATATTGCTTGCATGTCCTTATTGAATTTTACTTGTCTCTTGGAAAAAATGTTTTGTTCATATATTGATTTTAAAAAAGCGTTCGATACAGTTTGGAGATTGGGTTTATGGCAAAAACTTGTACATTATAATATTACTGGGAAATTTTTTACCGTTATTTTTAATATGTATAAAAATGTTAAGTCATGCGTTAAAATGGGTGACAATATATCTGGATTTTTCACATGTGATTTAGGGGTGCGACAGGGAGAAAATCTATCGCCTCTTTTATTTTCGATACCTTATCAGATCTGGAGGAATATCTTTTTATAAATAATATCAAAGGTTTTGAAAAAGTATCAATATAATGTGAACAACACATGAGATTATACCTACTACTTTTCATTTTGTTTTACGCCATTGATACGATAATTCTGGCTGAAACTGAAAATGAAAAATAGTGTAAAAATGTTCGAATTGTATTGCCACAATGGAGACTTTCTGTTTATACGGGAAAAACAAAAGTCATGATTTTTAGTAAGCGAAAATGCAAAGGTACTTCTTATGATTTCGCTCTTTATGGTATTACTTTAGATATTGTTGAGTCTTTTACGTACTTAGGCATATTTATTTATAATGGTAAATTTACTAATGCTAAAAAGAAGCTAGTTGAACAGGGTGAAAAGGCACTCAATGCTCTTTATAAGAAAATAAGAAACCTGTCAATACCAATTGACTTACAGTTGAAATTGTTCGATTCTTTGATCTTTCCAGTATTGCTATATTTATTCTTCTGAGAGAGAGTATTATCTGTTCGAACATCTACTCCAAATTTTATGGTTTACGGTGAGACAGGTATATATCCATCAGAAGTAAATATGAAACTACGGATGTTGTCATTTTGGTCAAATCTATCTTCCTTAATAGAGCTCAGTTGCTTACAAATAGACTAGTTAAGCAAGGGTACGTTACAAAAAACTTAAAGTCATCACTACAGAAGTTTTACGGTCGACATCACGATCATGTGGATCGCTATGGGATATCTGTTTCCCAGATGACAACAGATCTTTCCCTGTACAACTAAAGTTTGTTTTTCCTCTATCGGATTCGACTTTACTACAGGAGTTGACATGTTCAACACGACGGGTGTCTTATAGGAAGCATGGGATGCTTACTTTACCGGTACACCTGATCTCACCCATCGTTTTTTATTGTATCCATGCTGTTCATCTGTATGTGTGTGTTCATTTTTCTTTTTTTTGCCCCGTACTCAAGTGGTGTCCTTGTTTCTTAGTGTGTCTGATTTTCCCATTGTCCATGGATTGTTCGTTCTTTTGATTGACTGTTCGGTTCTCACTTATTTTATTGTTAAACGAGTCAAAATTGTCAGGGTTAATGTCTCAATTTTTTTACAGAAGTCATTGTGCAGGGCTTATTTCATCCAAATGGATAGAATTCATAAAATCTATACTAGACAGTGCAGTTCTAAGTTTTGTATAGAACAGTCAACATTGTTTAAGAAAAGTGTATATTAAAACTTATGTTAAACAAATTTTGATTGACCAATTAATACAAAAATGGTTTAGCGATATTGAAAATTCCTCTAGAGGAGAATACTATTAATTGTTTAAGAATTAATTTTGTTTGGAGAATTATTTATTAAAACTGAAAAAAGAGCGTAGATTATATATTACACGGTTAAGATGTTGTAATATAAAATTTCCTATTGAAACTGGACGATGGTCAAACACACCAAAAAAGAAAAGTTCTGCACTATATGTTATAATAGATGCTTTTGGAGATTCCTTTCTTATCTATTTATTTGTGAAAATCATAATCTAGTTGAATTGAGAGATAAATGTATCCCAAATTATTATAGGTTAAATCCAAGAGAGGACAAAATGGAGGGTTTATTTTCGCTTTGTACTGTTAGACTGTTAAATAATCTGGCAATTTTCATTAAAAAAACTTATGACATTTCTTTAGAATATACGTAAATGCGTTTAAACTGTCTATTTCATATGTTATAATAATGATTATCATGTACAAACTACCATTATCACTCACTTGTGTATCTATCTATTATAATTATACCTCAGTATATGAACATTACTACTAAAATTTCTAAAATAAAACTGTTTTTCACCTTTTCCAATTTTGTGACTATTTACCGGTCAATAATTTCTCAGACTGTTGACTGGCATTATGAATATTTTTCCCGAACTTTTTTCTTGCTTTCCTATTGAATAAAAAAGTCTAATGATGATTCAGAATGCTTTGACTTCATTGTTTCCATGTGATAACCATAAACTAGCTATGCAAATTACAGTGAACACTATTGATTTTAAAACAGAATAAATTTTGTTGATGAGATAAGATCTAATCGTTTATGTTGTTATAAGTATACAAAATTTAGAAAACAAAATACTAGAAATGAGAGAAATATCATTCAAAGATGATTTAAAAATCGTGATTTTTATTTTTTTGTTTTTTGTTTTTGTTTTTGTTTTGGTATAATAAAATACTTATAGATTGTTCATTTGCAATTCCCTTTGAATAAAAGTTATGTTAATAATTCAGAATGCTCTGAAATCATTGTTTCCAAGTGACAACTCTAAACTAGTTATGCAAATTACAATGAACACTATTCACTTTGTGTAATTGTGTATGTTTTAATTAGAATACAAAATTTAGAAAACAAATACTAGAAATGAGAAATATGATTTCAAAGTAGTAAATTCATGTATACGGTACAATAAAACACTTATAGACTGTTTATTCGGGAATAGCAAGTTTGTTGTCCCCTTGACCCCTAACTATTGACCTCGACTACGCCTCGGTCAAAAGTCAGGGTCTCGGGGACAACAAACTTGCTATTCCCTTATAACCAGTCAATAAGTATAAAATATGTTATACATGAATATTCACTTTAATTGTCTTTTTATCTATTTTGTAACTCTGTTTTGTTCACCTTTGTTTTGTCTTGTTAATGTGTAACATATCCCCTCTTGTAACAGTTTATACTGTCTGATTGAATACAATCTTGTCTTGCCTTGTCTTTATGTTTTACTCGTAAGAACGGCGATCGAAGCTATAAGTACATTGTTATTGGGCACATAACAAGCATACTTTGGGAAATACGACTCAGAGTCACAGAAAAAATACAAAGGAAGAAGTGATTAAAATGTTAGAATTTCTTTTCTCTAATTCTTGTTCGAAATAAATACTTCCCAGATAATGTTAGATGAAAATAATAAACAACATGTTTAGAAATTGATCCCACTTGCTGATTGGTCAATCATGTAAATGTTTCCTGTCAGTTACTAGAAATAGTGCAACCGGATGTTGATGAAATTAACACCTGCATCATTGTCTAACGAAATGGTTTTTGCATTTTTATGACTCAATTTATTGACATTCTTAAACAATATTATATTCAACACCCTTTCAATGAATGGCGCAATGATACACATAGCAACGACGATAGCAACAAAATGGTGGCATAATTGAGACTGGACCCGGGACTGGACGGACTACGGAGATCGCTATACCTCAAATAAATTGAGTATGAATTAGAGAAACAATTTCTACCACTGTTTTCCGATTTATTACGATAGTTAAAATTTCACATTGTAAACCTCGAACTTAAAAATGTGAAAATTTAACTATCTAGATGTGAGAAATATACGTAATAAACTGGAAACAATGTTAGAGACTATATATCTACAATATATTTCTCCAGTTTAGAGGACTTGTTTTTCAACAGGCCATCGAAACTGTGCACCTCTTTCAGTCGATATGTTTCTCCGCAATTATATCAGGCTGAATTCACGTCTTCAAGGATTTGACATAACCGGATTTGACTAAATCCTGGATTGACTTACTGATAGTGTGACGGGTGTCGCTAGCGGAGCAGGACATGCTTACCCTTCCGGAGCACCTGATGTCACTCCCGGTTTTCATGGGAGTTCACACTATGAGTGCCTTAGTTCTTAATGTTATCTTTTTATTTCCGTGCAATGTAGCTGTCTCACGTCCTTGTTTTGTCTTTGTTTTTATCTGTAACCGTTTTTCCCATGTCTTTGGACTTCGATTTTTCTAGTCATCACTTTCCTTGTTCCTTCGGTATTCTACTGCCGTTGTTTCATCCAAGGGCTTATTCAAAATAAACCCAGTCCTTTAATTTCAGCTTCCGTTATATAGATGATATTTTATCACTAAAGAACCATCGTAATAAAGATAATACAGATACTTCCACATTGGCCTCGTGCCTAAACATTCATCGTGAATTGACAACAGAAGTACACTATGTTGTATGACAAACGCGATTACTTCACTTTTCACATAGTCAATTTCCATTTTCCCTGTAGCAACATTCCTAACAACAGATTTTTTTCTCTTTACAAAAATAGCTTGTTTCTACTCTTCTGGATTTGATATGTTCAACACAGTGGGTGTCTTGTAAGAACCAGTAGATGCTTACTCTAACGGTGCACCTGATCCCACCCGTGCTTGTTTTTTTTGTCCGTGTTGTTCATCTTTGTATGTTTGTGCGTCTTCATTTTCCTTTTCTGTGCGGTACTCATGCTGTGTCTTTATTTCTTTGTTTTTCAGGTTTGTCATTGTCCTTGGATTGTTCGTTTTCTTATGAGTTCATATTACCTTTCTTCCACACGTTTACAAATTGTAATTATTTCTATACTAATGAGCATTGTAAATATCAAATGTGATCGATTCCTAGTACTTTCTGTTTTGCAGGTTATAGGGTCTGTAAGTCTCGTCATGTAACACCAAGAAATCACGAAAAAGTTGCAATTTCAAAAAGTTTCCCGCCAAAATATGACGTTGCAGGATTATGACGTTCAAATTTTTCGCTTTAAACGTCATATGTTTTTGTTTAAAATACAACTTCCGGGTACAAGTTATGGTCCCGGAAGTTCCAAAATGAATCGAGACTGACAGACCATATTCACCGTTCTAGAAACTAAGGAATTGTGGGTATTGTGATTGTATTTGACATTTTGGTGTACGAACAATCGATTTTCAACCAATGACGTTACGTTATTTACGTTCTTGGCCAATCAACGTATTTTGGTGTACGCTCTACCCACAATGCTTTAGTTTCTGAAACGGCGAATTGCTTCTGTTCAAAAAGGACACGCTTTATAGATATTTTTTGTGGGGATACTGATTAAAAGTGTATTTGAATCTGCATTATGGCTATTCGACAACTTATGTCTTCAGTGCAGATGAAATTTGGAAAATCATAGACAAAAATGAGTAAAGTCTGATATAGAAATATCCAAAAATATTTAAAAGAAAAGTAAAAATAAGCTCAGGACAGAGTTAGGTTAATTAAGATTAATCATTTAAAGTGTTTCCATCTGCTTTAATCTAAGCTTGAATATAGTTTCTCCATAGTTAAGGTCTAGAAGAAACAATAAATATGTTTGTCTGGTATTTGCATTTTTCCATTGAAAAAGTTAACATAAATTAATTTCTGCAAATAGCCATTTCCACATTGATGTCCCTTCGGTGCGGATCGAATCAAAATATTTTGAAAGATTAATTGAAGCGAATAGGGTCTGAAACGTCATATATATATATATTCAATATTAATATCAAACTGTTTATATACTCTTCAAACAAGAACTTGGCGTGCAAAACTGCAATGAAACTGGCATCATCCTTTTATTGCCTATTACCAGACGACACTACCATTATCATAAATTTGGGTACTAACAAAAGTACCGAACAGAAATATCAAGAGCCAAAATGCATGAGGCAAAAAGACAGATCAGGTTGAAAACTGCAGACCGCAATGGTCCCAAATTGGTACAGGCATTTCAAAAGAATAAGTGGATTAAACCGATTTTATGGCGCGCCAAATCTTCCAGTGTCCGGTAGCAACTGCATTGAAAGTTCGTAAAACAGTAAAAAGAAATGGTCATCCCAGTATTAAGTACTCTAATCACATTTCAAACCAAAAAATCAAATCTTTTCAACAGGGCACTGATATCTACCAAAGATCTTTTTAATGATCTTAGGAGACGAAATTTTTTAAATCTTGATTAATAAGGCGTTTTGTCTACTGAAAAAGTCTGTTCAATTTGTTTTAGCTCTCGCGAACGAATTTGTTTTAGCTCTCGCGAACGAATTTGTTTTAGCTCTCGCGAACGAATCAACTGTGAAACATACACTCCATAAATGATACTAATTTGAGACATATGATTAATACTGATATTTTGCTAGGTTTTATTGCCTAATGGTGAAAAACAGAGAGGATTGAAAATCAAGATATTTCATAAAGATACAGGTAGAATAGAATTGATTATTTTAATCTAACTTTGGTCTGATAATTTTATGATGTTCCGGGTAATAAATCAAACACATTTGTAATTACAGTTTTACGTAACTACGTAAACATGATGCAAAAAAGCTATAAAAAATTCACTGTACTTCCTTGTTCATCGGGCTGTGAATCCTGTGTACCTAAAATTAAAATATTTTGCCTTTTTGTGAATCTCCATTCGTTGTCACCTCCTTATTAAGAATTTCTTACATTTTCATTTCTACCAGTCTTCCAATTGCTATCACTACACTTTTCTGAATAAAATGCAAGGATATTGCTTTGGTCCCGTCCGTCCGTCCGTCTGTTAGATGGACCTTGTCAGTGGAACTCTATGCTCATTTATGGATATAGTGTTTTAATTTTGTTATTGATTTCTTGCATATTATGCTACAGAAGCGCAATAAGCTTTCGGATTTTTGATATTGGTCTTGGTGCAAAAAAAAGACCCAAAGATATCGATTTTGACACATGTGAGTCTATCAGTGAAACTCTTTCTACATTTTGGACTTATGAATTAATTTTGTTATAGAATTGCTGGTTATAATCGGCAGATGCACAATGAAAGGGGAGGGGGTCCAATAACAGCCTTACAGCAAATTGATTCTTCCAATAACAGATAATAGATAATTCAAATATGTGATAACAACTTACAGCAAGTCAATAACAGCTAACATATAGACATAAAACATGGATAACAATCAACTTATTCAACAAAACTTTCTTGTGGAAAAGATATACATTCATAGGCCAGCATAGTTTATCATAAACATGTTCATTGACTTCATTATCAAAAGAAAAATGTTTATTTGTTACTCATTATCACTGTACAAAGCGAAAAATACAAAAGCCTCTAAACATTTTAATGTCTTGAATTAGGATAGTTTTTGCAGACACTTTTACAGTTCTGCCATCTCTATTGGTAACAACTCGCATGAAGTATAATACTTTTTGTGAACAAAATTATCGAGTCCTGTCTGAGAGCTGACAAACACAAAAGCCAGAAGAAGTATTGTCTAGTATTGTCTTAATGATGCTAAATATGGAATATGCAATTAAATATGCAATGTATACTATTACATACTGCGTTACTTTGTGTTATTGTTGATTGCTAAGTTCCACGACTCGTTTTTTTCATTTTAATTAAATGCATTTCACGCACCTGTGGAATTTGACCCATTTTTAGACCCACTTACCGAAAATTTGGAAAATTTCGTTTTTCGTTCAAGTTTTCCTTTCAGTTGCTTCAAATTTTGACCAAATGATTTCCAGTTATAAAAACGAGGTATCAAACGATTTGCTTATTGTATGAGCTTTACAAAGAACCCACGTTTTTACAATTTCTATGTCCAATACGTTCCATAGTGCCATTAAAGGAATCCCTACCCCAATGAAATACTGACGAAATAACTGAGTAAGTTTGATGGTCTACAGAACCCGAAATGCATATTAATTCTCCAATCTGAAAATTGTTTATAGCTTTTCAATATATTTTCGTCAATATAAAATATGTTAAAACGATGTTAACATATTTTTAATGACCATTTTTTTTTCAAATAGACTAAATACACGGATATTTGAATACATTGTAATTTCGTTTTTGAATAAGTTTTGTGTTTCTTTTGCCTAATATTACTTTTAAGTAAACAAATATCATTTAAAATAGGTATCAAATGTAAACTTATTTATTTGCTTTACAACCATTACAAATAATGGCTGCTTTTAGGTAATTTAACATCATACACCCTACCCGCACAAATTTACTCTAAAATTGTCCAAGACTCTTAATACCGAAAATCTTAGCCCTACCCCAACAAATTTTCCCTGAAATAGTCAATTTTTGGTCTATGTTCGAATACAAATAACCAGAACAAGGAAAACGTGTGTTGCATATGACAATGACAATGTTGCATGTTACATCATGATTTGGTATTTTAACATTGGTCGACAAAAACTCAATACTTTTCCAAAAATTGATGAAAAATGGGAATTTTCAACATTATAGATTTGTCAAAAGTTCACTGTTTAATCGCAATATATATAAAATCTGTAGAATATATCTGCAGATATGTCAATTGTTCTAAGCGATACACTTCCTGTCTTAAAACATTGTTTAGAAAAACAAGGAGTGCTTAATGTGACTCTAAATACCAAAAATCTTACCCCTACCCTAACAAATTTTCAAAAAAAATGTCGATTTTTTTGTCTATGTTGGGATAAAAATAATCATCACACCCAAAATCAGAATTGTATATAAGAAGGTTACATGGATTTGTCCTTGTTATTGTCCGAATACTAAATAAATACATAGAAGCTATTCAAACTTTCACCTTGGTAGTGTTTGAGGGTTAGAGAAGTAACACATACCATGGATTTTAATTGGTTTGTCTAAGGGTTAGAAAATGACATT
>MJUU01022288.1:9567-22892 GCA_002080025.1 Modiolus philippinarum | reverse complement strand
CGACAATGTACATATATTGTATATATATTATCCAAGTTTTAAATTTCATTAAATCTGATCTATTTATCTTAAATTGTGTAGCGTACGATTTTATATTTAAGAAGTTGTTTTATTTGTACATAGCCATACGTTTTATATGATTGTTTTAGTTATATATTCATAATATCATCAACAGTTCACGCTATAGCTGAAATATTGCTGAAGTTGGCGTTAAACAACAATCAATCAATCAATGAATCATCCGGGGGTTTCTGACGATAATGTCCATTCGTTTTTATTTCTACTATGGATTAATCGGTTAAATATACACATATATATTCATCGCAAATAATTTGTTGCTTTCCTATTTTGTGATAACTAGAGAAAGTGTTTTTGTTTCTCTAAAATGACTTTGAATATTGTATCAATTTTGAATGAACTTTATTTGAAGTATCATATTATGATTTGGGGTTTGTAACAGTGTTTTTTATATTTCAATTCTTCTTTGAAACATGAGATAAGAATAAAATGTTCGAATCCTATAAATTTAAGGAGTATCGTTCTTCAGCGAATCTCTAGATTGACTGACGGTTCGGTTCTCACTTACTCTATTCATGATTCCCTTATGATTCACTACAGGTTTTTTCTCCTGTTGCAGGTTTAAAATACCTTCTTATGTCTTGGTCTTTAAAACACTTTCATTGAATTTCATTGCTGCGAATTTAGCAGCAACATTTGATTTTCAAAGGGTATGGATTTTGAATGTGTAGACATTTTTTTCATGGATTTCTGTAATCAATTCTTTTTACCATACCCGGTGATTAGCCGTGTAAGAACCCCTGGACTTGGAGGGCCAGTGGTTTTCTGTTAGGATTTTCATTCCTTAGATGCTCCCATTACCTTGGTGACGGGGTCATCTCCCCGGTTTCTGTCTGGATTTACTTCCATAGCCTTTAACTTTCCCAAGTCGTCCTCAAAGCAGCGGTTACTATAGATAGTGTATCAGGACCTTATGTGCCAGCGAGCACGAAGAGGATAGGTGAGGTGAGGTGAGACATTTTTTTCAAGATAAGACGCCAACAATTTATTATGTTTTATCGCAGTGTGACAATTTTGTTTCATTGAACATTTCATTGGCAGTTATAAATCCTTTTTCAGATTCCTTTCTCTTATTTTATTTCCACATTTCAGAATATAACCTTACAGAATCAACGAAAAAACATACCTCACCCCATTTCCTTTAATAATCGAATTTAAATTGCCTTAGGTGTGCAAAAATGGCCAGCAGAAGAAATGAAATTGACTATAATTTCGCTTTTTGTTATTTTATTTATAATGTTATTATAATTATTTAGGTGTGTTTTTCTTACTAAACACGTCCTTTCCAATGTTACTATTTTTCCACATGTCATTAGGCTTGGTATAGGACGTCAGTATCCAAAATGTAGAAATATTATATAAAGAACTGTAATATACTCCTGTCCAGCTGGTTGTTGATCCAGAATTTCCGAACTTTTTATTGTTCCAGGACACAGAAAAGCCAAGAATACAGTCAGTATTTACCACAGTATATCTTCCGGTCAGTGGGTAAAAACCAGTTGCCTTTCCGACTTTAGTATCATACCGTCCTGTCAGATTACCACTCCCTTGTATTAAAGGATCAGGTACTGTAATCAATTCCATGACAGATCCAAGTTCATTCGTCCAATTGCCATTTACATTACATTTAGAGTCTACAGCTGATAAGGAAACTTCACCATAACTTTGATCTAAAGTGAAATATGGAATTGAAACACTTAAACTTAGATGTATCCTTTTAATTTATCTGAATTCTTTCATTTGAAATTGATGCATATGCTTAAGGAAATGAAAATGTAATAATTTACAGTTTTACTGTATTATTTGATTGTCATGTATAAACATACGTTGACATTACACTGCCTAAAGTTAGGGTCATTATTTTGCATTATGTGATATACTGAGATCAAAAATAATTTATTCTGAAATAAACACTTGTAGTAATAGGGGAATATTGCATGTGTCAAGGATGTGGTCGATCTTAAAATGAATCGAAATAAAAAAATTACAACTTAGCTTTTACATTCTGTTTTTGACTAAAACTCATTACAAATTAAAACAGGGATCTACAATGGCTGAAAATTACAATCACTTGTCACAATCTGCCAGGGAACTACATAGGAAAAACAAAAACAAGACAAAAGACAAAAATAAACAACGATAGGAATTCGGGACAGCCGGACTTGGTACTGGCATTAGCAAAAGCCAGCAGTAGGGTAAATTCGGTTTTATTGGTACCCAATCCTCCCCTTTATCTGTCCCGTTTCCCCATAGTATAATAAACATACGAATAAAATCCAATACAGGTAGGCTTCTAACTGACCACAATCTGTTGACAATTATGTAATTAACGGTGCTAAGCAGAGTATCTTTTCGTTATCCCCTATTACTTGAAGAAAGTAAGTTACGCCCCAATTTGTATAAAAAGTAACAATTGTATACAATGTATTCTCTTTCACGACCACAGATCAGTTCTAGAGACAACGGCAGTAGAATACAGAGAGAACAAAGGTATTTAAAATATGGAAGTCCAAACACATGGACAAAACGAGAACACAGAAAACCAAAAACACAGCTTTCAAATCAAGGCACTAAAGTATGAACTCCAATGATACTGAGAGTGACATCAGGTGCTCAGGAAGGAAAGCATGTCCTGCTCTGTTAACAGCACCCGTCACACCGTAGGTGGGTCAATCTAGGAAATAGTCAAAAAGAGGTAAGCTTTGGGGTAAATCTTTATTTCAGTTTACTACAAGTTTGCTGTTAATCTTGATTTCGGTTCACAACAAGTTTTGCGTCAAGCTTGACTTTACGCAATAATCTAACGGCAAGGGCTTCTAGTTCAATACGATGTTAAACTGTACCTCTTTTTGAAACAACGGCAGTAGAATACCGAAGGAACAAGGGAAGCGATGACTACAAAAATCGAAGTCCAAAGACATGGCAGAAACGGTAACAGATAAAAACAAAGACAAAACAAGGACGTGAGACAGCCACAACGCACGGAAATAAAAAGATAACATTAAGAACTAAGGCACTCACAGTGTGTTTGAAGAGTTAGTATGCTAAGTTACATACCAGATGCATTTTACGTTTTGGCTGTAATTGACAGAACATGAAATGAGTGTATTTTAGAAATGCACTACACAAGAGGAAAACAAAATAGGAAAAAGAAGGGAAACGGGGAATGTGTCAAAGAGACAACGACCCAAAGGGGAGTAATAACAACTCAAAGCCACCATAAGATCTTCAATGAACGGTGAGAAAACCCCACACCCAACGGCAGGTCGGAGTCGGCCCCTGAATAAAGAGTAATCAAGTTCTGCGAAATAAACATCATCCTAGACTCCTATAAACATAAAGTAAACTAACTAGGAAAAAGACAAGACACACAAAGGCTTAATAAATTTCCTGACTTAGGACAGGCGCAAACCTGCTGCGGCGGGGTTATACTAGTTTCATTGGGCCCAAACCTTCCCCCTACAGCCAATGTGATAAATCAAAAAACAATCGTAACAACAGTAAAATTCAGTTGGCAACAGGACTGAGTCAATTGTGAAACTGAAAGAACTAAATACACGGACATAAACATGAAATCACAAGAGACTACTAGCAGTTAACTGACATGCCAGCTCCAGACCCATTACCAACTGACAAAGTAAGTTATGTACCCCCAGTATACAGCTTCCACCAAGATCCCTTCCTGTGAGGAGTTTAGCATAATGATTTCATACATATACCCATTATTGATATTACTTGTTCGTTTGAAGAACGTTCTTGGAATTCAAAACTGAAATCATGTGTTACTATGAATGTCGCATTGTCGTGACTGGTTCTTTCGTAGCTCATAAAAAGGTCTTTCGGGTCAAATTTACAAGAATTAGTTATGGCTTTTTATATGCTGTATAACTTAAATGACACATGTCACTGAATAAATAGGGATAATAAAAAAATTGGGGTTCGTGTATTAATTAAGCACCACCTCCGGTTATTAAATTGACGGAAAAGGAGGTTCAATTAACTCTCTTTAAAGAGATGATAAAAATATGTTATACAACCACGTATTGAAAAATATATTTTATATTCATTTGTTCTTGGTTAGTTCTTCTTATGGTTATTTCCCCCCAATACTGGGGTTATCTCGTAACACGCAAGTTGCAGTAAATTTAAGATCCAAAGATGACCATTTCGACCAATGAAGATAATATCCAACATTTGTACCACAGTACTTGAAACATATGAAGAGCTGATACGAACAAGTAACCTTAAAATAACGCCAAAAAGACATATCTTTGTAGAAGAGGGAATAGGTTCATATTAACAAAACCTCTTTGGACAGTGGGACGAAGGAAAGGTTTTGTGTACGCAACCAAAACATAAGGTTCAGTCATTGATTACAGGTGTACATATTTCTTATAAGAAAACATAGAACATTGTTTTATGTACCTGCAAGCATCAGAGTGACCAATAAAATTACATTCTTCATTTTCTAGATACACCTCTCGCTGAAAAAATAAAAATGCAATCTTACATAAATTATTGAAACTCTTTAATTTATAATATACAAAAATAAGAACATTGTTAATGGGATGAGGTAGATTCTAAATTCGCAGCCTTTTCAAGAAGCACAAGGTTTTTCTTTTCTTTAAACCATTTATAGTTAATGGCGATGTAAATGTGTAATTTATTCAGAAACTACGAATCTCGACCTCCTCTCATTTCTAATATTGTTTCCAAGGTCATTTTACTGCCTGTTGGGGTATCTTTCCTACATTCTTAATCATAAATTTTCTAAAATACTGTTATGTTACGGAGTGGTTAATAAAATTTAAGATGATTTCTATAAGGTCAAATTTGAAAAAACGTCATGCTCTGAAGCAATTTTATTCTTCCGAAGAAATTGGGTAATGGTTGTTAGAACGTTCAATTTGGGATCAGTTAGCCTCAATGCTTTATAGGAGTTAATTAAAATGTATCTCTCACACAGTTTACAGTAAAAATGTTGCCATGTTTGTCGATAAAAATACAAAGAGCAAGTCATTCTGAACGATCTTTCATATGTCTTATCGATATAACACTGCATTTTTCTCTGGTAGTGTGTTGGGTGCCAATCGAAGACGAGAATGTGCTTATCTGGTAAAACCATGGGTTTTGTGTTCCCATTTTCAGTGATTTTCGTGTGAAGATCGTTTTGTCTTAGTTGTTCAGCTGCCGCAATCTGTAAAACATCTATATTGCCATGTTTTGGAGTTTTCATTTTTCGATTTTCCCTTCGACGTATTGCTTCTTTTGCAAAAATATTTATAGGAGTATAATTCAGTTTTCGTCAGTTGCTTGTGAGGATCTGTCAGATGATTATGTTTGTCGTATTGTTCAATGCTAAACTGGCGTCCACCTTTTTTCGGCAGTCTTTGAAAAATACATGCAATTCAAATACCGATATGGGTATTCTCTTCAGTGTGGATCAAATAATAACATATGGAAAACCTTTAACCGAAATATGTGTAAATGTAATATAGAAGAGACAGACCAAATAACAAATGGTGTCTAAATGGGAATCCAAAATGAATACTGGGTTGATCTGGGTTGGTAAATACTTCAGTAGTTTCAGAGGATATAGCCAATATATGCTTTTCCCTTAGGTCCAATGTTAAAGTATGTCCTGAGCTGGCGGATATGTTTTTCGGTGGATCCAAAAAAAAATTGGCGATCTAAGTGAAGGACCTTCCATACATTATTCCTGTCAAGTTTGGTTCAATTAGTTTAAGCAGCTTCAGAGGTGATAACCAAGATATGCTCTTCCCATAGGGTCCAATGCTAAACTATGTCCTGCGCTGGCGGTCATGTTTTATGGTGGAACAAAAAAATGTCAGCAACCTAATAAGTAAAGGACGTCCCATACACCATTCCTCTAAAGTTTGGTTCAATTTGCTTAAGAAGCTTCAGAGGAGATAGCCAAAATATGTTTTTCCCATAGGGTTCATCATTCCTGTAGAGTTTGGTTCAGTTTTGTTCAGTTGTGTCAGAAGAGATAGCCAAAATGTGCATTTTCCAATTGGGTCCAATGTTAAACTATGTTCGGCCCCGGCGGCCATGTTTTTGGCGGATCAGAAAAAAAATCGTCAATCTGTGTGAAGGACCTACCATACATCATTCTTTTAAAGCTTGGTAAAAATTGGTCCAGTAGTGGCAGGGGAGATAGGCAAAATGTGAAAAGTTTACGGACGACGACGACGGACGCCAAGTGATGGCAAAAGCTCACATGGCCTTTTGCTATGTGAGCTAAAAAGTATGTCTAATGGGAAAAGTTCAGGCTCAGACGGATTTAAGTTTTAAAAAGATTCGTGGAAAAATTAGGGTCCTTTTTTTGTTTTGCTCTTTACATTATGGTTAATAATCGGGACAATTATCAGTATTTCAATATCAAACTGTTATAAAATGTATACCAAAGAAATTCAAAGATAGGCGTTCCATGAGCAATTTGGGCCTATAAATGTTCTTAACACTAAATAGAAATTACATCATCAGCATTGGCAAATAGGCAAACATTAATATTACCACATATTAGAACTGACACTCAGAAAGCTTTATGAAAGACAGATTCATTAAACAGCATTCTTATTTTGAGTAGACTTTTAAAGGCGTTTGATTTTCTTGAATGGGATTTTCTTACAAAGGCTTTGAAGAGTTTTTATTTTAGTCAGTTTACTTGTAAATGGTTTGAAGTCCTGCTCTCTAAAGCAAAAAGTTGTTTTATAAATATAGGAATATGTCCAAATAGTTTAGTCAAGGCTGGGACAATCGGATCCTTTATCTACATCTCAATATTTGATTATCATTGAGTCGTTGGCACTGAATCTTCATTGGTAGAAGCAACGAAATGTTTTGATCCTTATTAACAAGTTTCAGTGTTCAAAATCAATAAGTAAAAAAAAACATGATCAGTGCGGATCGGAAGCAAAAAAAAAATGGTCGCATTTTATGTCTGAATCTATCTTAAAATTTGTCACACTCTAGCTTTAAATTTTTTGGACTGGACTTTTCTGTTGATTTGACAAATATTGTAAACAATGAAAAGCATATGGAGATACTGCAGATGAGACAAAGTCTCTAAACTTAAGGAATTGACTAAAGTTTTAAAAAGTTGTAAACATAGGAAACTTCCTTTGATGAATAAAATTACAGTTGTAAAACATCAACAATTCCAAAATTTGTTCAGCTCCTTTACGTCATAACCAAAGACAAGTTGAATACGTTGTTAAATAAAATTTATATAGAGTGGAAAAACAGACAGAATTAATAGAAATACATTGGTAGAAGATTTTCATAAGGATGGACTTTGAATGGTTCATTTACCTACATATAAGATTTTTTTAGTAATCTTCATGGCAGATGATCTTGTTAAAAATTCATATGAATTTGAAGGTGAAAGATTTTTTAATCTTCAAGGAGAAAAAAAATAATGATGAATAATCCCTTAATATATCAAATCTTTTCTTGGATAAACGTGTTTCTTAGTTTGTCAATGTCAAACACTTTTTACCTTACAAGATATATTGTCTTGTAATATTTGAATTTTATTCCTTGTGAACAATTTTCTTTTTATATTAGATGGAAGAATCATGGTGTACAATATCTGTATGATATAATATACCATGTAAAAAAATGATAATTTTGATTCAATTCGCCGTTCCAGAAACTAAGCAATTGTGGGTACTGTGATTGTATTTGAAATTTTGGTGTACGAACAATCGATTTTCGACCAATGACGTTACGTTTTTTACGTTCTTGACCAATCAACATATTTTGGTGTACGCTTTACCCACAACGCTTTAGTTTCTGAAACGGCGAATTGAAGATATCTAAATGACTGCAAAGGAGAAAAATAAAATGTTAAATTTTCAAATGGGGTGGATGCTTCTTTCATAGATATTTTCTTAATATGATACAAAGAAATTCAGTCTACATGTTTAATTTTCATAATGTTAGGAAGTGATCTTATTATTTTGAAAGTAAATAGACATGAGAGAAAGATCTGAGAGAGTGGGAATAAAAGAGGGAATATATGTTATCAATATGTTTAAATTATTCTTTCTTAAACATTTTATGGTAAAACATATAGTCATTTGGTTTTCAATATATATGTATATAATGTACATCAATATATGTTCAATATATAGGTATATAAGAAATCCATTAGAAATTATTTTATAGAAAGGTGCGTTGGCGGCTCAAATAGTAAAAGATTTCTGGCCGACTATCAAGCCATTCCTTACAAATAAAGGTTAAAACTTTCACAAGGATATAATTCTATGCGAAGATGATAAAATAATAAACAACCAAGAAGAAGTTGCTAAAATATTTAATGATTATTTTATTAACGTTGCTAAAAAATATAGGATCCCAAGATATCAGTATAGATGAAAACCATCCAAGTTTAAAGCAATTTTAGAAAACAAATCCAATACCGAAGAATTTTGCTTTAATATAGTTGACTCTGAATTTGTAAAAAAAAAACATATAAATAAAATAAATTTAAAGAAGGCAAATGGCAAAGACGGAATTTCTTCTAAAATATTAAAATCATCACAATCAGAAGTGTCATATCCAATATCTAAATTAATCAATAAGTCATTTGAATGTTCAAATTTTCCCGACAAACTTAAGGAAGTCCAAGTAATACCATTACATAAAAAATCAAATACTCTTGATAAAGGAAATTACAGACCTGTAAGTATACTTCCCATGATTTCAAAAAATTTTGAAAGATCCATTGAAATTCAGCTTGTGGAATTTTTTAATTAACACTTTCATGATTTTCTATCAGCTTTTAGGAAGGGGTATGGGTGCCAAACCACACTGTTAAAAGTAATCGAGGACTGGAAAAAAGCTTTGGATAAGAATAAATTTGTTGCTGTCATTTTAATGGACCTTTCAAAAGCTTTCGACTGCCTTCCCCATAACCTTCTTCTTTTAAAACTTAAAACTTATGGAGTCAACCCATCTTCATTAAATCTTATTGAAAGCTATCTAAAAAATAGAAAACAATGTGTAAAATTAGGTTCCCACTATAGTAATTATCAAATAATGTTCAGAGGTGTACCCCAAGGCTCAATCTTAGGCCCCATCCTATTTAATATCTTTTTGAACGACATTTTTTATTTAATCAATAAAAGTGAACTTTATAATTATGCAGACGATAATTCTCTATCATATGCAGATAAGGATATAAATAATTTAGTTAAAACTTTGGAAGACGAAAGTAAAATTCTTATAAATTGGTTTGCCATTAATCAAATGAAAGCCAATCCAGAAAAATTTCAAGCTATTGCCGTAGGCAAAAAAACTTATGATAAAAATTTAAAATTTAATCTTGAAGGAATTGAAATTGAATGTGAAACGGAGGTAAAGTTATTGGGGGTTACTATTGACTTTAAACTTAATTTTAATGAACATATATCTATCATTTGCAAAAAAGCTTCAAAACAATTAAATGTTTTAAAAAGAATTGGTAAGCATCTTACAAAACTTGGAAAATTGACAATATATTATTCTTTCATAATGTCCAATTTTAATTTTTGTCCTCTTGTTTGGCATTTTTGTGGGGAAGTTAATACAAAAAAAGACGGAAAAAATCCAGGAAAGAGCCCTTCGATTTATTTACGAAGATTTTTCCGCAAGCTATGATGAATTGCTCTGTAAATCAAAATTACCGTCCCTAAAAGTTAGGAGAAAAAGATCTTTGGCTATACAGGTATATAAAATTATAAATAAAGATTGCCCAGTATACTTACATGGTTTAATTCAAATAAAAAATCAATCTTACTCTTTTAGGTACCAAAACATTGCAGATATCCCACAGGTCAGAACTTCAGCATATGGTCCACAGTCATTCAGGTACACAGGTGCAAAACTTTGGAATGAACTGCCAGACGAATTCCGAAAAGATATGTCTTTGAATCATTTTAAAAACTTGATTAATTCTTGGTCTGGCAGTTCATGCCACTGTTTTGCCTACAAATCCAGTTAATTTTGCTGCTATAGTATTTTAGGCATACATTTTCATTTTATTGTTTTAGCTTCATAAACTACTGCTTGCTTATTAGGTTATTTAATTTGTGCTGCATTTTAATTACAAGTTCTAAAGTTTCCTTGGGCTTTTTGTGTGCTTTTTATGTGCTATTTGATATGCTTTTTATGTGTTGTATGTATGATAATGTCAATGTGTGTACCAACTATAAATAAAGCTGTATGACTATGACTATGACTATGTACATCACAAACCACCCTTTTCCGGTGATAAATATTAGAGAATTGTAAAAGTTATCAAAAAACAACTAAAATATAAAAATGCATATCCAAAGACATTTTTTTCAGATTTTTATCATTATCCTTTTAGTTCATCACTGAGAAATATATCGAAGATAATAATGTTGCATTAACTTACCTTTGTGCTCTTTGTTTTAATGTCGTTGTAAACTAGAAGTGTGATTGTAAAAAAAATGCACTACATGAAAGTTGTTTTGGGGACTTTATCTGGTGATCCAATGAAGTCATAACAGGAAAATCCAAATCTATTACTCACATTTTAAGCAGTTAGACTCACGTGACATTACTAAACCGCAGAAATTTTTTATTGCTCAGATACATTGCAGGAGGTGTGGTTAACTGTATTTTTCCACGTAACGAGGAAATGTATTCTTTTGAGAATTACAACCATCATATTTTAGTGAAATACATGTACCTGTATTGCTTATCTTTGTAACACTGTCATTTTTTAAATCTTTTATTTGTAATATCTGTCATTTTCATATGACCATGAATGAAAAAAGTCATATTAATAGAACGATGAGAATTATCGAGTTCACCGAATTACATCAGATTCTGACCCATTGTTTCTTTGACAAGAAAATGCTCTAATGACACCATTTTATGTAGACCATAAGTGGCCAGTTATAGACTAATGCCAGCCATTCTCTTGATGCAAGGTGTAACACCACTAATTTAGTCCAGCCATAGACTCATGTTAAATTATACATGTTTAGAAATTAAACTAGTGACACGTGTCTCACCTGTTAGAGGCATCTTTCAATAAAATCTGACGGAAAAATCAACCCTCCTTAACTTACATATAAGAAAGAAATGGTTCCCAGTAGTGAACAACACGGGAATAGGTACTTTATACTTGAATTATACAGAATAAATCCCCCCTTCAATGTCTATGATTTTTTTTTATTTGCATACAAAATCGTATCATCATCCTATTTTAACATTTCCAATGAATTAATATTCAGCTGCAAACATTTTGAATCTTTGACAGAATCTTAATTATTTGGAACTATGTCGCTTTAAATAGTTTCCGAATTAGTGGCGTTTCACCATAACCATGATAAATTTAAGTATCCATTTTCACCAATGGTGCAAAGACTTGTTCAAATAGCAATCGACATTCTGTTTGTCTTGCCAAGTGAAGAGTTACCTTATTTCCAGTCTATATTTGAAATTTATTATTTGATTAGTTACATCATCTAACATTGTAATTCTTAAGTATCGAAGTTTTGTATTTTAACATATTTTGTTGCAGGACTATTTTATGTGTATCATTTTGAACATGATTTCAGAACACCAATTGACAGTTCACGTAAAGATAGCCAACATGGACGAATTATCAAGGTAATACTATGTCTGAGCCTCCTAATCAAAGGGTTCCTAACTAAGTACGTCATTCATTAGTCTGAATTGTTTTCAAATACATTTGTGACAGTGTTTCAAAAGATTTCATGGACGTTGAATTATGCTAGCTGTGAAATATGACTTAAATCGGCCAGCTTTTTGTTTTTTCACCATTGAAATTTTCAGTCAGTCTTGACTAACAATCTCCAAATTTGAATGTCCAAAGACGCAAAATTATTTTTAGTATTGAACTCCATAGTGTCCACTAATTTCACATTTTTTCTGTCATCATTTTGCTGTCATGTCATCTTTATTTGTTCAGTTCTAGAAACCGGATTCTTCTCAGAAAGGAAAAATTAATGCAATAAATTTCAAGAATTCGAAATTTTCAGAAAATTGTTATTTAATGGTGTTCTTAAAATATCATATCCGGGACATCATAACAAATCATTCACCTTACATAACATGTACGCATAGGTGTGTGTAGTAATAAAGCCCGTGTCAAAAACAAAATGAAAGCAAGTGTATTTTCTATTGACTTTGTCCTGTTGAGCCAGGTGACTCTTGCACCAATATCCGGGAGATACAAACACCCTCCTATACTACAGATTCTAATTCATCACCACTCAAAATACAATCATAAAATAAATCTACATGCGTTTTCTGAAAACAAAACAACTAGGAGTTGTCAGAAGAATGGTCACAAGGAAAATATAGCATCCGATGCTATTTCGATGCTATTACTAAAGCAACGGGGGTAAACTCACATTTTGGTAGAGTTGAATCACTTACTCAACAATTAAAGACTTGACTTATACATTGAGTTAAGGAACAAACACAAATCATCGCTTCATCGTATACAAGATTTCTACAGGACCCTTCATTCGCATTTTTCCAAGCGTTATAAACTTCATTGCAGGAAAGAATTGAATACTCATCTAGTACTATTCACTCAGTGTAAAATGGCTTCATTATTCATTTTTTTCAGAATAAAAGTGTTTAAAATATATATTCTAACCTAGGTTGCTTTTAGTCGCTTTATTATTAGCTCAACAGTGTTCATTAATTGGTGACTCCCTCTCAAGGTATTGATGTATTTATTTTTTTTGTATAGTAGTAGATTTGTTTCTGGAGTAAACACGACTCAAAGGTCCCGTATTGGATATCGATGGAAAGAGGAAAATGAGTACGATTCGATTAGACCTGTTGTCAGAGTGAAAAATTGTACATTTTTAAAAAAAATCTTCAATCAAATGTCAGAAAAACACATTTTTCGTTAAACTGAATTCAGACATTAAATATTTTTTTCCATGTGTAATAAATGAAATATCAAATGAAGACATTTGTTTAACAAAAACATTGTTTATCTTTAATTTACGAGTAAAATTCAATAATTGTGTGACGTTTTATGACGACATTTCACAACATAGTTGCAATTGGAATACACGAACAGCACTATATAGTCATTTATACATTTTTCTAACCATATATATTATTTTTTATGCTATTTAGAACTTTTTTATATCAGGACAGAAAGATTAATAATTAACTAGATGTTGTCGGAAACGACAGCTATCCCCGCACTCCCTGTTTGA
>MJUU01022285.1:25308-95524 GCA_002080025.1 Modiolus philippinarum | reverse complement strand
TACTTGTGCAGTTCCAATTACTTTCTGGCATGTGGCTATGTTTTTCGGCCATTGTAGGTGTTTCCTGTTATCCTTTTTATTCCATTATACTTATTTTTTTTAGTTTTTCTGGCCAATATTTCGCCCGAACTTTTGACTTTTTCAGTATTTGTAGGAAATGTTTAAAGGTACTATCCATGAGCTATAGATTTGTTGACTAGAGCTGCAATAAGTGAAGCTAGATCCTTCATACCAGGGAACATATGCCCAAAAGATAAGAGGATAGAAGAAACTTTCATTAAACATTCTAAATCGCAAGGGGCCCAGGTTGTAGCAAAATACAAAAATACCGAAGTTGCAGAAAAAACAGTAAATTTCGTTATGCTGTACACGTATTTCAAGGAGTAACCTCTCATCAGCAGCATTAGAATCAAATAATATGGAAAGCCGTAATCCAAAAGCCGTGGAAAAAAGAAGTACTTGTTACAAAAAAATATCGAAATAGGAGACTAGTACCAAAGCCATCCACCGAGTGGCTAACACGGAATAAAACCTCAGTATTTTTAAGGGGTTTGAATTTTGATTAAAGGCAGCACATGCTTAACTGGCTTACGAGTGGTAACAGAGGTGGATTCGCACAGCACATGAAAGAGCAGTTTGATTGATCAGAAATGTTGACCGACAGAACAAGTAATTAATGAAACACCGCGATTTGCAACCCTTTGAAATTAAGCATGGAGAGGAACGCGATGTAAAAGTAGTTAAGACGATCATGGGCTTTGTGAATCCGTTTGATACAGATAAGGATAATCTAGTACAATGTTGGCGGGTGCAAAATATCAAGTTGGTATCTCGAAGCAAGTAAACATTGCAGGACCACAATGTGCTAATCCTGGCTACGATAATGGTTGGAAAATAGTTCAAGGATTCATAGAACCAAAGTGGATTGACAGGGAATTTATCCCTCAATTCCTTATTAATGTATTAATTATGAAGATTTATCAAATGGTACAGATACCACAAATGGCGAAGAAAACATGGAGGAAGACAGTGAAGGTGAAATAGATATCGTGTATATACTATACAGAAATGACAGTGTGGGAATTAAATATTTAAAAATGAAATAGAAAGTTTACATACAATGAAAAGAACTAAACACATTTTTTTTCATGGGTAGGTGTGTTATTTTTCAATTTTATGATAATATATTTCGATAGCAAAATCAACTTATGATGATTCAAAAGAAAGTAATTACAGATTTCCTTTACGCTCAAATAATGTTTTTGGGTCAACATATACTAAGAAACAACGTAATATCTTTAGTAAATCAAAATTCCCAAAGATCTGCGATGGGGTGGGGTAAAAATAAAAATGCTCTAAATATTCTAAAACTACAAGTGCAAACGAGTCTATTTCGTGTTAACATTTTTTTTTTATTTCATAGGGACATATTAGACTACTTGAAAATCATAGTAAAGTTTGTTCTTTGGGGATGCACGGGGGTTATCTCAGTCCACATACTAATAACTATTCCAGTCTAGAAAGGAAAGGTTTCTTTTGCTACAACACAACAAAGTAAAGGAACGAAACTTAAGGGACTTTAATTATTTAGGGACAATTATGGTAATAATTGGGCATCATACTGAAGATATTAAAAAATACAATCTGTTATTTTCTCAAAATATTCAAATTTTCATAGCGAAGCTGGGCTCCCATGCCCCTTTTTCAGGTTAATCAAAATCACTAAAATTTAATGTCGGATGACTAACACCCACACACTGTATGTGAAATATGTCTTGCAGTATGATGTTGTGGGTTAAAAACAAGACCGAAAATATAACTTTCGATTAGTTATGTCTGTGTCTGTAGGAATAGTGTTTATCTTTTTGCGAAAATACCCGAGATTTACTTTATTATTGATTTTAGCATTATAAAACACATTCCACATTGTGACATTGTTCGTGAGTACGTTAAGTACTTCTATTGTTTACTATACAAAACAACGCAGAATAAATAACTCAAAGTAGTTCACCCACGAAAAAATAAAAACATTTTTTGTCATTTCATGTGGTGAAGGTTTGTGAATACAATTGAAAACTTTCATGGTTTATTAAATTTCAGTAGATTTGATAAATACATTTATGCAATTTAATATTTAACTAAAACACATTTACTATCTGATATACGAAACTTCTATCGTCATTCTTACGAATTTATTACTAAACGTGCTTCAGTTGTAAAAAAAAAGAACTGGGTGTTTCAACTATGAAGTATGAGTATTTGCTCAATGCTGACTGGTGACTTCAAGATGAAGCGTTGTTCAATTTGCTTAATCTTTAAGATAGGATTCTTATCTTGTCTCTGTAGAGATTTACTCAAAGCTAATTTTACGGATGCTGGCAGAGTATCTTGTCGAAATCCCCTATTACGTCCCATATCTAATTAAGTTCGGTGATAACAGTACTGAAAACTTAAAAAATAAAAAAATATGATAGACAAAGGATCTCAACACCTGAAGTCCTTATTTTTTGCCTTTATCCACTCTCGAACAATAACTACTAGTCACTTATTACATCAATTTTACTACAGTGAATGGTAACAACATCCAAAGCCTTATTATGGATGATGATATAAACATTTTCTTTGCCTTTCGATCTATATATGTTTAGTCACGCTCTTGTCACTTAAATTAAGTGCTGAATATTTATCAGTCCTGTCTGCCATGCTATGACATGTATTTGAAAAGTGTTGTTACTCCATTACAGCTTGTATATATTCCAAAGAAAGAAAATGAATTTCAATTCAGTGGTCTCAAAATTAACAGTGATAAAGCCTACTTCATAAGTGGCGTGAATCAGACTTGGATTCCAAAAATTCAAGATTGATCAATTTCGTTGATCAGTTTTGACTTAACCTCGACTTAACAGTGTTGTCCATTGTCATATCATTGAACCTTTTTTTAATTATCTATACTATTCTACCACATAATAGCAAAACATTAAATTTTTATCTGATACATTAAAAGTGATGATACACTTTTTTCAGCGGTAGGAAAAACAAAACATATTTTGTTATGAGCTACACCGAATTAAACAATCATAAATTTTGAATTTTTTATCGTCAACATTTTTTTTCTCGAATTTGGACGCCACTTTTTCAACAGACCATTTAGATTCTAGTATAATTAACCATGCTTCCACAGGAAATGATTACAAAAACTACCGAAGTTTCATAAAAACAGTTAATTTCGTTATGCTTTACACGTGTTTCAAGGAGTAACCTCTCATCAGCAGCATTAAAAACAAATAATATGGAAAGCCATAATCCAAAAGTAGTAAAAAAAGTACTCATTTCCCAAAATATCGAAATATGAAGCAAAATCCAGTACCAAGGGCATCTACCGAGTACCATACACGGAATGAAGCCCTAGTATTTTTAAGTGGTTTGAATTTTGTCATTGATTTTACAAGAATTTGGTGCAATTATAATCCTGCTCCAAAGGAGAATTACTTTTCTGCAATGGAAATTGATACAATTGTGACTTTTGTTACATCATGGCATATTATGTAATGCATTTTGTTGACTTGGTCAATTTAAGACACCTAGCGCTATAAGCTTTTCAGGCTCTGAAATGGAAAATGACCTACTCTTGAACTTTATATGATCCTGTCCTAACGTGGAATGCATTAAAAAATACAAAAAACAAACAAACAAACAAACAAAAAAACAAAAAAAAAAAAAAAAGAAAGAAAAAAAAAGAAAAAAAAAGAAAAACAAAACAGTCTTTTCGCTATACTATCGTAGTCAATTTTTGTCTGTTTTAACTTTAAATTTAATCATCGTCAAAATTTTCTCAGCATTCTGGTTAATGATACAAATCTGTAATTTTGTCTCAAGCATCGCATATGGTCCTGCATTTGCAGACCTGTGGAGATACTTCTGAAATTGTCAATACTAAAAACCTTCTGAATTGTTCATATGAAGAGTACAGCATCAACAGTGTTGGCGCTTCCTGAGAGTCTTGTATTAATTGTTTATTACAGTTAAATAAGAAAAAGAAGGGAAACGGGGAATGTGTCAAAGAGACAACGACCCTAAGGGGAGCAATAACAACTCAAAGCCACCAGAAGATCTTCAATGAACGGTGAGGAAACCCCACACCCAACGGTAGGTCGGAGTTGGCCCCTAAATAAAAGAGTAATCAAGTTCAGCGAAATAAGCATCTTCCCATAAAGTCGTGGCCAGGAATGATAGGAATGCGGCTCCCCAAGTACTATGAGAAATAAATATTTCGTTCTCCTGAGATACATTTTCAAAAGAGCAGTGTTTTGGACCTCTTTATTTGTTCATTTTTTTTTCAATCTGGTCAAGATTTTTATCATACGACCCCGAAGATGAAGAATACGGGCAAATTGTCGGTCTATTCCGTTCCATTGTCGTGTTATTGTATTATCCAGATCATTGAATTAAGGTCAACAAAGACTTCTATAGATTATTAAGTAAAATCCCAAAAGTAATCTGTAATTACGTTTTATAAAGTTACTAAAGCCCTAATTACAGAAATCTAATTATTTCTGAAACGCAAATCGATAGGAATAATTATCATTAAATAATTTGAGTTAATCTAGACAGCAGGTGTAGAAAGAACCATAAGAAAGAATGCAAATGTAATTATGACACAAGAAAATTAAAAATTGTAAGTAGACGCACTTATTTGGTTATGCGGCGGCACTTTCATTACTTTTACTTGAATTAAAAGATGAGAAATGGTTGGGATCGGAAAATCTATGTCCCCTCTACACTGGGTCAATTGGTAAAATTGGTAAAATTGTCAGAGTCTCTCGTTCATGTTTACATCCTTACCCATCATAAACTGCATGTTATTTATTTTGTCATTGGTATGAACTTTTTAAGGAAAGTGACCTGATCTTGCCATACTTACCTGTACTTGTAGGAAACTTTCATTTCGGCACTGTTGTATATAACGCTCTAGTTTTACGTATGCTTGAAGCAGAAAGATGCTAAATGATAATTTCTTTTCACTGGGCCGATGCCTCTGTAGGTGGACTGTTAGTCCCCGCGGGTATTTATCAACCCAGTAGTCAGTACCTCGGTGCTGACCCGAAAACCGATTGTATTGAAACTTGCAATATCTAATTTTGTCAAAATTTTGTTAAAAACTAAGGAGTATCTCCCTCATGCATAGCTCTGTCCTGAGCTGAATTTTTGTTCTATTTAGATCCTTTTGGTTATTTGTTCTCTATCATTTGTAACTTTTTTGGGGGTTAATGGACTTTCAAATGTTTTGGTTTTGATCTGCACTGATGAGACATAAGTTGTCGAAATGCACATATGCAGAAAACAAATTGACAGTAACTTCGGTATTTTGTTTCTTGTTACCATTGGGCCGATGCCTCTGCTGGTGGACTGTTAGTCCCCGAGGGTATTCACCAACCCAGTAGTCAGTACCTCGGTGCTGACCCGAAAACCGATTGAATTGAAACTTGCAATATCTAATTTTAACGAAATTCTATGAAAAACTAAGGAGTATCTCCCTCATGCATAGCTCTGTCCTTAGCTTAATTTTGGCTTTCTATTTAGATTCTTATGGGTATTTGTTCTCTATCAGCTTTAACATGTTTAAGGGTTAATGTACTTCCAAATGTTTTGGTTTTGATCTGAACTGATGAGACATAAGTTGTCGAAATGCGAATATGCAGAAAATAAATTGACAGTAACTTCGGTATTTTGTTATGCATGCACGTTTATACAGATTGTTGTGGATTATTATATTTGTTATCATTGACATTGTATGTACCATTAGTTTATTCTTATATTCATAAGAATGGAACTATATCAGTAATATCCTTATCACTGTACTCTATAAACATTTATAAAATACAGTCGAACTTCGATGGTTCGAACACCCAAGGGACTGAGCAAAAGGACTGTTCGAGAAATTGAGGTCGAACTATGTTAAAAAAGAGTTCCGAGGCATCCATGGTATTCGAATTATTGCAGTTCGAGCCATCGAAGTTCTACTGTATATAATCTTCCTATAGATTCAGGTGTCAATTATGAAGAAAGAGACCCAAATGTTTGCTTACAACATAGTAGAGATCTATTCTATAAAGAAGTTACTCAATTTGCAATCTGTTGGAAACATATTATTTAAACTCCATCAACTACTACCACTTGGGAACAAGAACCAAATATGATGTGGTTTCATACTTCAATTTATTTTGCTCTTTTTGCCTTAACAGCATGCTCTCCGTCTTTTAACAGGACAGTTGCATTTGTTCTTTTCATTCCAAACCTTTGCTTTGTTGCTATGGCGATAAACAATATTATAACTCTTATTTGTATAGTAATCGATTAAAATATAAGTTTTGTTGCACAACAAATATTGAAAATGTAAAGAAATCTGAATTGATGTATGCAAGGATTGTTTACAATCGAACAAAGGATGTTTTTATAATAATTGATTCAAGTTTCAATCAATATTAACTAACAATAAGATATGGAATATTACCTTTAATGTAAGGAAGTCTTGTTATTTAAATATGCATTGTATATCATTCGTAGGATGAAATGAAAAAAATGGTATGACACACCTGCTATCTATCGTGAATCAAAAGTCCTGAAGCAGAAGGAGGAAACCCAGTATGGTGTAGTCGGGAATAAAAAAATGATGAATCAACAAAAGTCTGGCAATGACGATTTTGATTCTAGAATATCAAATACTGGAAATCTGAACACCTCAGGTGATAAAAGTGCTCCTCAAATCTGGCTTCAAATATGAATTGCCACAGAATGAAATGCTCGCTGGTCAAGTTTTGGTATTTGTCAGATTTTCTGATTTCTTGGGGTTTATGTTTCAAAAGCAATAAACCCGAGAATTAAATGTTTTTTTTTAAATTTTGTATACACCTTAAGGATCATTCTGAAAAAAAAAAAATCATTAAATCCTATTAATTTATGGTACATTCGTTGTGGATAAACAGTGTTTGTATTATGAAAAATTCAGAGGAGTTCAGTTTCCCGCCAAATTTGTAATTACATATATGCCAAAAACAAGATCAGACACTTATCTTGCATCTTTTTCAGTTTTCAACCAAAGAAAATAACATTTATGTTTTCAAATTGACTGGCCAACATCCTACAGAAAGTTTGAGTTTACAAGATGATGAGATCTGTAGTATATTAATATCATTGTATTATGTGAACAATCAAAATGTTTATATTGAGTATTTTTGATGACCATGGTCAAATTTAGAGCTCATCTGGTTAATCAATGTCCAAGCATCTTTTTTTGCCAATTAAGCCTGCTTTTTTGTCACATTATTCGACGGATAATCATTGTTTGTGTTAAATGTGACAAAATTAGGAGTAAAGCTCGAATCACAATAAGATCATCACATTTTTGCCCATACTAAATTTCTCCAAATCCCTACAAGACATATTTTCTAAATCTCACTTTCTTCAAATAAACAACGTTAAGACTCTAACAAACTGGGGTACATTTTCAAATGTTTGGTGAATATAAAGTATTGAAATGATTTTGCATGTAGTTTTACTAGATTCGACCTTCCATGCTATGAAAAAGATAATTACCGATAATATACTTGAAAACAGAAGAAACGCACCATTTGTTTAATGCTGTTTTGCTCTATAAGCATTTTAGCCATATCGATCCTGGTCATGTATTTTTTAAATTTCAGCTTTCGCCAACAAGCAATTCGATTTTTGAAACAAGTTCATTTTTTAAGTAACAGCAGCGGTTTCTATTGAAAGTGTAAGAAAACAAAAGTCGCAGAACTGCTCTTCTCAGAATGGGCTTGTTCGGAAATTGTATTATCTGCAGTTACAAAAACAGAAATTTTTAATCACATCTTACAATAAGAAGCAAGAAACGTTAAAACATTCACCTCTTTTATCATGTTTTACGAACGGATATGGAGTAAATGAACATGAGACCATAACACAAATGTTAACTCCAACTGCAATTAATTTTAATGATTTGTATGGCCATTTGGGAAAATAATTCCTCATCAGCAGGACTAGAACCCAATCATAGGAAATCCATGATTTAAAAAATGTAAAAAAAATGCATTAACCAAATGAACTCAGAATAATTGGCAATATAAAAAATTAAATGACTAAATACCGAAGTTACTTTGAATTTAAATTCTGCATATGTGCAAATTGAGAATTAAATAGAGACACACTGTGTAAATATTTCAAGGTATTCCTATACGTATTTAGAGAGACATTGGCTTTCGAATTTTAAAGGTACAAAAATTCACGTTAGTGGTCCGTTTCTTTTGTTGTTGAGTATTTTGCAATATGCATAATTTCTCCTTTTCAGTTCACTCCCGTGGTTTTTTATTGGCTTGTGTTTACATTCACTTTGATTTTATTTGTTTTTTCAATCAGGAAATAGGCGTTAGGTAGATTGGGTATTCTTGGTCTATTTTTTTTTTTTACATTTTTATAAGTCGCGTGTGAGTTTGATTGACATAAAGGTACATACTAACTTTTGGGAATTGTATGGTCATTTTATTAATATGTGAAAGGCATATATATTCGAAATACGTAAAAAAAGAGAACTGGTGAACTAACTCTGTGTGTAGCTATGTATAAAGACACTTTATTTAACCTCAAAAGTAATGCATTGCATTGAATGTGCATTGTACAAAAATTTGATACAATAATGAAAATATTAACTATAACAAACAATTAAAAGATAATTTCAAAATATATCAATATTTCATTTTAACAGGGTTTGAAACAATGATTGCAAGATAAAATATTATCCACATTCAACAAAATTTGTAAAGAATAATATCATAAAAGTGATATAAACAATGAACATTGGCAGTATTATGAATGTTATATACACTAAAAAGTATTTACACTTATATTTTAGAGCAATTCTTGCATACTTTGGTTGATCCTGCTTCTCCTTGTTTCAGTAAGGTTGATTGTATATACGATTGTGATGTTTGTAAACCGACAAATTCTGCTTTCATGAAGCCTGTCTTAAATATAATGCCTATGACAATTCGATTGAAGTATAAGTAACAAACATTATCAACATAACAACTCTTAACTTTTACCTTTAGAAGAAACTAACTCATACCCACGAAGGTAACTTTTTATACTAGTCAATGAAGGAAACGGCCATTCAAAGTCATGTGGAATCAGACCTGGTGAATTGGATTCGAAATAATAAAAAATAGGAAACCACAACTTTGTCCTTTTGGAATCTCTTGACATTAAATTAATGTTATTAGCTAAAGTATGATAATATAAGAATAAACGAGATGATAGCAGGAAAGCAACAAAAACATCTATAGAATAATGTCCATGTCCTGCTAAAATGAAAAACATTCCAAATAAATTTGCCACCCACGACACTAGTTGTAAACACCACAACTTTCTTGGAGTATCTGAAAGTAAAACATTTAGAAGATAAGTATACGGTACAAAAGAATTACAATTTAGTATTTTTCAATTAGATAAAGGTTGTAACAGCCAAGGAAATGGCCATACAGGTCATTAAAATTATTGCAGTTGTTGTTAACATATGTGTTATGGTCTCATGTTCATTTACTCCATATCCTTTCGTAAAATATTTGAAAGCTTTGCGGCTCATTTCCAAAGGGCTCACGTTCAGTGTATTCAACCGTTTAAGATAAAAGCGGACTGAGAAAAGAAGGACACAATTAGTTTATTAAAATTTAAACAGACACTAGGTTTTAGAATTGTGTTTATTTTTTTTTTTGCTTTTTTTCATTCAAACAAAATATGAGATTTTACTAGTATTTCAAACTGATAAAAATTGTTGACTGATTTGTTGGTTAACTACTGGTATTCAAATCTTAAATAGTATTGTGAAAGAGGTGGTACATTTGACTACTTTTAGTTTTGGTTATTGGTAGTTCTTGTTTTATAGATAAAAATGTCCGCCTTTTTAAAATTGTCTTTCATATTTTGTGTGTGTGATTTAACTCTATTTTCAACATTAATGAATCCAAGGCTGGATAATTCGCCGTTTCGGAAACTGAGGAATTGTGGGTACCGTGATTGCATTTCAAATTTTGGTGTACGAACAATCAATTTTCAGCCAATGGCGTTACGTTATTTAATTTCTTGGCCAATCAAAACATTTTGGTGTACGCTCTAACCACAATGCTCAGTTTCTGAAACGGCGAATTAGGACTGTCGTATACTTGATTTTGGTCCCATATTTTTAATAAATCTTTCATTTTGCTTCAGTTTTATTTTGTTCTATCTGTAGTTTCTATTTTAAAGTTAAGGATACACCGAAAAACCAAGAGGAGCAAGAATTGTCAAAATGGCACTGTGGTAGAGAAGATCCTTATGTCTTTCAAGTGTCTGACGGGAGAAATTGTGCTTTCCTGTACATAAACCTTAGTCCTGAATTTACTCTCTTTATGATGGAGTTTACTGTTATTTCAACTGACAATTTTTGATCAATATCTGTGCCTAAATAAATCATTTGGTTGTAATTGAATTATGTGATCAATATATTTAATACAGAAATCATAAATTTTCATAAGTTTCCTCTTTAGGCTTATAAAATGTATTCAGTCTTTCCAAGATGTAGGGAGGGTTTGTTGTCAACGTTGTAGGGAGGGTTTGTTGTCAACGATCAATCCATTTTATGTCTCCATCTCCATCTATCAGTTTTTACATATCTATAAGTTTATGGTATTCCAAACGTTTAGATTTTATCTGCACTGAAGAGACATAAGTTGTCGAAATGCGCATATGCAGAAAATAACTTCACAGTGACTTCGATATTTAGTTATTTGTTACCACTGGGTCGATTCCACTGCTGGTTGATCGTTAGTCCCCGAGGGTATTCACCAGCCCAGTAGTCAGTACTTCGATGCTGACCTGAAAGCCGATTATTTTTGGAACCTTACAATATCTAAATTTTTGCAAATTTTGTTGAAAACTAAGAAGTATCTCCCTCGTGCAAAGCTCTGTCCCTAGCTGATTTTGGCTTTACATTTAGATCATATTGGTTGTTTGTTCTCTATCAGTTTTTACATAACTATGAGTTTATGGTCTTCCAAACGTTTAGATTTTATCTGCACTGAAGAGACATAATTAAGTTGTAGAAATGCGCATATGCAGAAAGTAAATTCATAGTGACTTCGGTATTTAGTTATTTGTTACCACTTGATCGATGCCACTGCTGGTGGACTGTTTGTCACCAGTTTTTCGTCTTTAATATCATATGTTACGCTAAAATTTACGACATACTTACATTGGTTTATAAAAAAATTCAACAAGGTCATTGTAACTGTGTGTCCACTAAACATGTAGTCTCCACATGTTTTTAACCCCGTAACTTTAAGACCACCTCCTAAGAATATCTCAAGTGCTCGTTTTAACCGGCTGAACACATCTGTGTAGACCTGTAAAAATTGAACTTTTTAAAAACATATTTTACATCCAAGGCAATACAAATGAAGATAATTAAAAAATATTTCATGGCAGGTACCATTTAACCATGAACTGGGCTTTATATTCTAACTCGACTCAACCGAACTCGGCGAGGGCTTACATCTTCGAATATAAAATGGTTAAATGACAACAACCTTATACATGCCATGAACTATTTCGATTCTAATATGACAGAAAAATGAAAATTGAGTTTTCAATTCTGAAGCGACCCTAGAGAACGCGACTTCCAGTCTCCATTGCTGTCTGTGTTTATGACATCAAAATACACAATATGGAGTTTTCAAAACGATGCAATTACTAACACAGGATAATAGTAAACACCTACAATGGGCCAAAACTACAATCGCATACCACAATTCACAAACGAACTACACTATAGAAAAACACTAATGAAGACAAGAGACAAATATAAATAACGAAAGGAACTCGGGATAGCCGGACATTGTACCGGCACTAGCAGAAGGCATTGGTAGGGTTGAACCAGGTAAATTGGTACCCAAACCTCCCTTTCTCTATCCCGCTTCCCTATAGTATAATAAACATACGAATATAACCCACTATCTTTGAAAAGAAATTTATATGACAAAATGTAATTTAGAATGGGTCAAAAGTGCTCGCCACCAAACTGTCGGCTAGATCAACAAACCTTGTCAAATGGTAAAAACACTGTCGCACTACCACAGAAAAATCAAACTCAAAACTCCCTGCAGGGTTTTGTAGAGTCGTTATGTATTTCAGTAGACGTCAGCAGTATCAGTGAGGGCCAGTATATGTGTAAAATCTTCGGGTCACTAGAATTCAAAGGCAGTTTTAACGGTTTTGTGTAGAATATCCTATCTATAGGTAGCAAGACACAGTTTCGTAAATTTTGCGAGTGGGCTTTTCCAAGATGATTACATCATCTATGGGATTCCCTGCTATTTTAAGGTCCTAACATTGAAAATGTCAACTTTTTTTTATATTTATGGTTAGAGTTAGACTTGATGATAAAATTTATAGATATTTGAAGTCAGAGCTTAATTTCAAATTTTATTTTGTGTCAACTTTGTGCAGGGGAGACAATTGGATGAACACTGTAGTTTGCCATGTGCTAAATTTTGAACTCAGCTGGCAGGTAAAATAGCAGCTTTCGGAGCCGGTGACCGTACCCTAAAACCCTACTTAAAAGAAAGAAGAAATCATGTTCTTTGCAATGAATTTAATTTCAATGGTAATTTCTGCACCAGTATTGCTGAAATTTTTGGCTCAACATGGCCTGCTTTGGTGCAATTTTCAGTGAAATTTACAATTTTGTCCACATTTGTAATCATCTCAGTTTGCATGTACCATTGTCAAATCTATTAATATTTTTAAATATCATGAAACTTGAGATTTTTAGCTTTCCATTGGTATATAATTGTCCATATATAATTTTATACATATCATATAAAGGAGGGGATAGTTTTTATTGACTTGTTCAATATGACGTCACACAAAATAACTGTGTTCTGCATCCTATATCCACTGTTACGTAAAGAATTAAGTCCTAGTTTTCTGGATTTTTTATCGGTTTCCGACATTTTTTAACAACATTTCCATAAAATCGAGGATTAGAAATGCCCTTTGTAATTAGCTGCTTGCGATTCTCGTCAAATTTAGATATCAAATGTTCATATCTTCTGTAAAACTTCTTAAAAGTATTTAATAATTTATGAAATCTTAAAACTTGTTGTAATAGTTTGGATGTGAGAGTAAGGTTACGCTCATTAAAATCGTCAAGGGTAGAACAAACGAGAGCAAATCGCACAAGTTGAAATATATACACACCGTATGATGGAGCTAGGGGAACGTCGCCGTCAAGAAAGGGGAAATTAGTAATAGTGAAATCAAAATCATCCCTTTAATCATAAATTTTACTTTTTATTTTACCAGAGTCAATGATGATACTTAGATCAAGAAAAGGGTATTATTTGGAATCATTGTTTGCTTTATTAAGTTTCAGCTGTTGTGGGTAAATGATGTAGACATAATCTTTAAAAACTCATAGACATAATCTTTAAAAACTCAAGTTAAAATCGAATCGAAGGCAAAAAAATATACTTGTCTGAACGATATTGTCTGATTAAAAATGATGTTTACCCTTGTAGATATAAAACCAAGACTTACAAAATTAAAAAAAATGGTTGATCGCGGCGATAACGAAACTGCTGATGACCAACAAAAGGCAGCAAAAATTATTTTTCTTTAGAAGATTGATTAATCTGCAGATAAAATTTTCGATTCCGCCGATCAACGCCAATTCCCAAGAAAAAGTCCAAAGTTTATTGATTCTGAAACATTCCCACTCTTGTTTTGGTAGTTCGATAAAATTTACTTAGACCCCGTTCACGTTCGCGATCGATCCCAATAGGTTTTGTTGTTCATACCATAAAGATTAATTGCAATCGATCTTATTTGGTCCGATACAAAAAGGTGGCCTAAAAAGATCGATTCAAATAGAGACAATTTCGGCTTTGATGTGAACAGTTGGGATCAATTGCCATCAATTCAAGTGAAACAATCGCAAACAATAAAACCCAATAAACAGTTTTAACAGAATCGATCTTAATTTGGATCGATCCCATTGTGAACACGGCCCCATACGCAACATAAATCTAAATAAATATGTTTATGTGTGTGTTTCATAAATCTAACTTACACAAAAGTCGTATCCGGTTGACCCCGACTTATCAAGCAGTTGATCTGACGTTATCAAGGAATTTGACGAGCTCCTTTTTATCCGTTTCGCAAGAAACAATTATAAAACTTAATTAATAAATGAAGAATCTATTATTTTTTTCAGTTTTCCATTTTGTAAACATTACCGTAACCAATACACAAAAATACAAACGAGACGTTAGAAACTAGGTTACTGATAACTTCAGTAGAGCAACCATTTTTAAACATTGTGCCTAGGAACTGTCAATGGACAGGTTCTGTAATAAATAAACGACTTGCTATCATGGTTCGATCAAACTATTTATAAATTTAATTACGTTGGCCGACACTCACTCGGCCCTGTGCTTCATATTCTGGCTCACTGGATATTATACGATACACCTGTCAAAATCCATATAACATTTACATATCAGTACCAGGTCATACAAATTAAGCTGTTACTATGTACAACTTACAGACGGCGTGTTACTTAAATGTAGCCGATGAAGTAAACACAAAAATTTGCATGTTTAAAAAGGATCCAATTCGGGAGATTTATAACAGAACTTTGAGAATTTTATTTTTCAAATATAAAGTAGGGAAACCCAATATGCATCCCCGCCCTCTTCCAGAAAAACTGAATAAATCTTACCCTACGATCACATTTTACATTTGTTTCAGGAACCGGTAGCTGTGTAATCAGAATACAAACACATCGAAGTAGGTACATGGACCCCATCAAACAGAATGTTCTTCTGACTAAAATCCACCTACAAAACAGGAACACTAAACATGTGATGTACAAAATACATGGCAATATAAAATTAACAATGCACAGAATACCAAAAAATACATTTTAATGGTTTCTCTCAATCGAAAGAGCAAAGTTTTATCAATGTATTGGCAGATCATTTGGGTTATTGAAGTGAAATGAATGCAAAACGATCGATATTAAAAAAAAGCCTTAAGAATTCCAGCAACAACTGTTAGTAAACGGTAGGTGCCATCTTTGACTGTTTCTTTTCGAACGATCTACGTTTATGGCCATAATTCAAATTTATGTTCTGAAATATTGTATTCATGTTCGTTAGACTGTTATTTTATGCAGCACATCTTGATTAATAATCAAAGGGTTAAAATATCATATTGCAACTGATATGACCAAGACAGAGCTGATGTTTGAAAATTGGCAATCTTTCGCGTTTCTGAATTGCTTTGCGGTTAGTCATGTAAGAGATACGTTTTGACTTTTTTAAGGACTGATGATGATTTGCCAACCGTTTAAAATCTCTTGAAAATATATACTTACTTATGTTTGTGTATAATAACAATGCCAAGCCAAGTCAGTGAAAGTGATATAAGAACTGCATCTGAAACTCTGTATGCCCATGAAACTTGTGGAAAATGGTTCAAAAATACATCTGGCAAAGGAGGATGTTTCACTTGATCTGGCGCTTGTTCTTGCACAACAGCAATACAATAACAAGTTGTATACATTCCAATAAAGAAATAAATTATGCTTAAAATAACTTTCTTTTTTTCAGGATCGAACTGTTTTGGAGTATGTTTTGGTTTATGAGCAACGTCATTGCAGTTAACGTCTGAAAAATCCGTAGAATCGGCTAAATCTAATATTGTTTCTCTCGTGATACTGGGAATAACACCATTGGGTAACACAGTACCATTTTTCCGACTAAGTGACACAGACACTTTTGTCCTTAATGTTTTTATTTGTTGTATCAAACGTTTCACATCCCCAATAACCCGTATTTCTATCGGCGGTTGCCTCAAGTCATTTTCTGTTAGATTTAAAAGACTCTGTCCATCTATTTGGTGGTCCACACAAAGAAGTTTACAATATCGCTGAAAGCCATGTTCCTTTAGCCATTCACTTACGTCGCTACAAGACCAGTTTGCTGGATCTCCCATGTTTCATTATATGACACAACAAAGCAACTTTAACCTGAAATGGGTTGAAATAGTTTTATCACATATATTTTTATTACTGAGAATTTGTAGTCTTTATTAAAAAACGACGGTGAAAAATTGTAAAACTTACCCACTGAGATATTAAATTGCATGCGTTGATATTATCACAAAAGGTCCACTATTGACACAGTTAGAACACAATACAATTATAAAGTTTTATGACCTCTTGTCCCGAATAACAAATAACTCCAAAATTGCATAGTTTACGTAGTAATTATTTTTTTACTATAATACTGACATTACTGTTGACATTACAAGAAGGATAGAGTACAATAAAAAAATCAATATTGATACAGGTACTATCCAGCCACTCTAAACACGTTACCACCCTTCCTTCTATTTGTAATCATATTTCATGATTTTCAGAACGTATAAATTCAACATGTTCTTATAATTTTATTTTTTCATAACGTCAATATACGAATATTTAGAAAAAAGGCAAGGTAAAGTGTGTTCTGCATTTCAATTACAATTCAGCTGGTATAGAAGTTTTTGGACATAAAACCCAGTTTAAAGGATGGATAAAATGTGTACAACTAGCCATCTTTCATAAATCTCAAAACTATAAGTTCCAGGGTGTTTTACGACTCAGTCAATGTAGTTTGCAAGTGGTTCAAAATTGATAATTTTTCCGCACAAGAAATTTTATATTTTACAGACAGGAAACTGCAACATTCCGAATTCGATGGATTGCGAGTTTTTTCATAAAATGTTAACCTCAAAGATAAGAACGCCAGACAACGTAACCTCAAAGATTAGGACGCCAGACAACGTCAACATTTTACATGTTTGTGCTCCGGGTGTATACAGCATTAGTCTGTTTGTTTCGATAGAAAATAGTCACTAGTGTTTTGATTGCGATGATATTTTGCATACCAATGCAGTAAAACACATTGTAAAATATTAGTTTCATATACATTCTCGTTATTTAGCAATTTTTATTTAGATTGTCCACGAACGTTTTTACAACCCTCGTATAAGTCAGACTCATACGTGTCATTTATTTCGATCTATTTGATGGACAAGGTGGTAAAAAATTTGCAAAAGTTTATCAATGAAAAGTTGATAGAAAAAACAGACATTTACCTCAGACGAAAATTTAAGTCTGTTTTGAAAATAAAATTTGGAACAACAAAAAGATAACAGATAAACAGATAAACAGATAAAGGGTCACTTAATTTCCTTGTGCATTCTCTCGCAACTGTTTTATCCTTGTAGTCCAATGATGGATGACATCCGAACTACTTCAATGAGATTTTTTCAAAACGCTACTGACATAATAACAGGAAATTTACCTGATATAGAATGATAAAAGGATACGCAAAATGCAGCATTAAAAAAAAATAAACGTAGCCAATTTTAGAAAGGTTAATTCCTTAAAAACCGCCAATAAGAATGTTCTAGATCAAATTACATGAAAAACATAATTTAAATGGTTCATTTTTTCCCTGGAGTCTGAAACAGGCGGTACAACATTCCTACAACTGGATATGGCCCTTAGGCCCCTCTTTTTAAAAGGAGTCAAGTCATCGTGAATTTTTGGCACATGTTGCGAATAATCATGTACTTAAAAATACGGTATTAATGTAAATTCACAAAATGTGGTTATCAAATAATCTAGATGGGCTTTGATAATAAATAATCAATGAAAAATCAAATAATCACCGTTAATAGGGATGATAGGGATGAGTATCGTCAATAAAATATCGTATTATGATATTTCGATACAATGCAGTCGTATCGTGATACGTATCGATACGTATCGTCTCCTGATTTCTCAATTTGATTATGTTTTAAAACTTCATCTTTTAACTATTTTATGTGTTAAATAGATAAAAAAATTAAATGATATAAGAATGCTCATTTACATACATGTATATCAAAATATATTTGTCTGTTATCTGACTTTTCCATACCAAAATCAGATTCTGAAATTTTACCAAAAACTCAGAAGACGATACGTATCCATACCTGTGTACTGTGGTGATGTTAGTATGGTACGTGCTGGTGTATGGTTGTCCCGTAGTATGTTCTGGAACTGGAAGTTGGACGGACTGGTATTCAGATAGCGGAGCGATATGTGGAAGCCCTTACGGAAATAGTCCCAGATTTCCCGCGGTTCTTGTGGTAAACGATTGTGGACAGAGTGAAGGAAAATTACTTGGACATTGCAGTATAATAGTGCAAATACAGGTAAGACCCACTTATATTTGTACAAAAGTGGCGCTGCAATCACCCGTTTCTGTGCGGGTGTGTTGGAGAAATTAGAAATACAGCGGGTTTTGCAGTTGAAAACTTTGTCCGTCAGCAGACGAGAGTTCAATTTCGCAAAAAACTCCATCCCAGAAGGAATTACATTTGTTTCGTCAGACCAAAGGTCGATTTAAACCAAATATAACAAATATTTAATCGCCTTGACATCATTATTTATTTTTCAAACTGGTCGATGAGTTCTATTTGCGGTGCTGTCGAAATCACCGGTGTAAGTGGAAATCAATTGATTTCGGGGATTGCCCATGTAATTCTGCGATATTTGGTCAGAAATATTGATATTATCTGTGGGAAATTTTACCGATAAAGTCTATTTACAGTACCATTTAACCAGTTTTGGAATATTTCGTTACTGAGATTGCAATCCAATCACCATTTTTGAACTCGCTGCAAAATTAAGTTGAAAAATGTCCACACCACATAGAATTAACATTAACACATGTGCATATGATGATCTAATGGTTTTACCCGGGGTAGGTGAGGTCATAGCAGATAGAATTTGGGAATTGCGAAAAAAAGGACCAATTGATAAAGACATCTTTCGCACTTATACCCAGATTAAAAATTACAAGACAATTGTTGGACTGTGTTGATTTCGGGGATGAGTATACTATGGAGCATGGATATGCAATGGCCCCTCCCAGGCCGAATATAGATATAGACCCTTTATTGCCCGAAAATGATTATATGGAAGACAATGTTAATTATCAAGATTATATTGAGTATGGGGAAGTCCAAACCGAGTCCCGTTCAGATGCTAACAAACTGTCATCGCCCAAAGAATTAAAAGAGCCTACTTTTCCAGTCCCCAAGGCCATACCCCTGTCTGAACCCAGACGGACACCAGGTATTAATAAACATGGTTCACTTGATACGGATTGTTATCCGAACACCCAGGGTACGAACCGTAAAACAATTAAGTACGAACCGCAACCTCGGAATGACCAGAAAACGGTGCGGGACCAGTCTTATCGCGCTGATTTGAGCAGCAATGCCTACAGAGAAGTCAGAACAGATGTATACACCCCATCATATGAGGAGTTAACACCTAGACGGGTTTTGCCGACATCAGCAGCTCAATACCCAAACCAGCATTACACACCAAGGTTTTCACCAGAACCGAGGAGACGGTATTTACCGCAGACACCAGTTTCCGGTAGCAGGCAACCCGGTTACATTAGAACAGATGGGTATACAGGACCAGTTGGTAGTAAGACACTAAAGTACAATGGCAAAGGAAATTGGGAGTCTTTCTTCATAAAATTCAGTAAGTTTGCAGATGCAGCAAATTGGGGCCAGAACCAGCGAAAAGACCAGTTGTGCTAGTGTTTAGAGGATAAAGCTAGTGAATATTACACCAGTATCATATCCCGTAATGAAGACATACCCTACAAGGAATTAGTAAGCAAGTTTGAAAAGAGGTTTAACTTTGTTGATTTACCAGAGACCCTTCAAGTCCAGTTTTTGGGCACACACCAGGGCCCGACCGAGAAACTTGAGGATTGGGCCAACAGGCTACTATCCCTCGCAACAAAAGCATACCGGGATTTACCCGATGAGCACATATACACGCAAACCATATGGAGATCTTGCCAAGGTTGTTACGATAAAGAGGCAGGACAACAAGCAGCAATGGCTAGACCAAGGAGTATGGAGGAGGCCATCGACAAAATAAAATGGTACCAACATACAACAAAAGCCATATATGGTAGGCCAGTAAGACGGCGAGAATCCTTCTCGGACCCAGACCAAGAAGACGGAGAAAAATCAGTGAGTGCGGTAAAACCGGGCAATCAAGAGAGCAAATCTACAGGTGTAAATAGCATACAAGAAAATGAAACACTGAGGGCCCTACAGAGTCAAATACAGATATTGGTCGATGAAATGAAAAACATGGAATCGAAATTGTCAGAAGTTGAGGCAAAAAAAAAAGGAAAAACCGGTCCTCCTTTGTGACCTCTCCCAGTTTGTTTTAATTGCGACAAGCCGGGACATTTTGCCCGTAACTGCTTGAAACCAAAACGCCAACAGAATAATAGGCAACAAAACGGACAGCGGGATACGGCGAAAAGAGCACCAGCCAAATCCAATGATTTAAACGAGGACGGGTCGCCCAAGAAGGCGTAAGGCCGACCCGCAGTCATGACAATCGCCTTTCAAGTGGACCTTCAGGCGAAGATAGCTCCCCCAAAAATGTGAAGCAGACCAACAAAAAGAGGAGAAGGAGGGGAGGGAAGAAGAAAAATAAAACGGATAAAACAACCCGATCAGATGATGAACCGGATACTGGGCATAAGTAATGACGATATCATCGAAGCGTGTCCAGACACGGATAAAACCATGACCATCGCCCAGCTTGGTTCTGCGGCAATGTTGAGACTGGATGTCAAGGTCAACGAGTATGGCATTAAGACGGTAATTGACACCGCAGCCGAAGTCACGATCATCTCTGATACAGTTTACGAAGCCTTAGATCCAAAGCCAAAGATAGTGAAGCACACTAACATGCACGGAGCTGGGCGGGAAATGAAAATGAAGACTTTTGTCATTGGACCAGTTAGTTTGACGGTTGGATCCCGAATATACCGGTCACACGTATATGTAGCTCCAATAGATGACGACATGCTCCTGGGGTTGGATTTTCTCCACAAGCACAAGGTTACCCTGGACTGTAACAAAAATATATTCATTATCAACGACGAAAAACTATTTATGGATTACGGGAAATCCCGTAGGAATCCAAGAGTAGCACGAGTCTCTGTATCGAGCAAAACGGTGATTCCAACGAACTCAGCCGTACATGTAAATGGCGAAATTAGCAGTAAGCTGTCCAATTACATAGTGGAACAAGATGAAGATTTACCTGTGATGGTGCCTAGGTGTTTGTATGCAGAGCAAGAAAAGCCTAGATTGTGCATAGTAAACACCAGCGACAAGTATTATACCATCCGGAAGGGTACCGTGATCGGAACAGCAGCTGAGACTGAGTCGATACAAACTGAGAATGACGAAGATATTAATACTTGGGTTACCCCGGAGGTGACGGACACAGATGGTGATCCTCAGCAATTACTACCACCTCTTGAAGCTTTGCTAGAGAAACCTTCAGGGAAGACGATCTTGCTGAGAAATATTTTGAAAGACTACAAAGACGTCTTTGCGGCTAATGAGTTTGACCTTGGAAGTTTTACAGCCGTAGAACATGCCATAGACACCGGTACGGCCAGGCCGATCAAACAACGCATGCAGCGAACGCCAATGGTATTTGCACAGGAGGAAGAATCTCACCTGAAGAAAATGCTAGATGCGGGCATTGTTGAACCTTCCACCTCCGAATGGGCCTCCCCGCCCGTATTAATCAGAAAGAAAGACGGCAAAGTGCGTTGGTGCATCGATTACCGGAAATTGAATACGGTAACAAAGAAGGATGTCTACCCCCTTCCACTGATTGAGGAGTGTATTGACACACTATCAGGTAACGAGTTAGTCTCTGAAACTGCCAATTGGGCATTTCACCAGATTAAAATTAAAGAGTCTGACAAAGAAAAGACAGCCTTTGTGACAAAGTACGGGTTATACCAGTTTCGGCGCATGAGCTTTGGCTTATGCAATGCGCCCAGTACTTATGCCCGTGCTGGTTTTACGAGGTCTGACGTGGACCATAGTTTGCATTTCTAGACGACATCCTAGTGATGGGAAAAAGTTTTGGTGACCACATGTCCAACTTGAGGACAGTCCTAGACCGTTTCAGACAATATGGTCTTAAATTGAAGCCGTCCAAGTGTGAACTGTTCCAAACGGAGGTTGAATTTCTGTGGCGGAAGATCAACAAGTCCGGAATGGCCATTGGAGATGAATACGTAGAAGCTGTTAAAGGTTGGGATGTCCCGAAAACCACCAAACAAGTAGAAAGGTTCCTTGGATTTGCGAACTACCACAGGGTTTTCATTAAAGATTATGCCAAGAGGGCGACACCACTTCAGAGATTAACCGGTAAGAGACCGTACATAAGGGAAGACGAGCATCAGCAGGATTTTGAAGACCTAAAGTTAGCCTTGACAACTACTCCAGTGCTGGCTTTGCCTAATGCGACAAATTATTTATCCTGGATACGGACGCCTCCGATTACGCCATTGAGGCAGAGTTGATACAGGTACAGGAGGGTCAGGAACGGGTAATTGCATATGGTAGCTTCAGCTTAGCACCCGAGCAACAGAGGTATTGTACCACCAGGAAGGAACTTCTTGCGATCGTGAGGTTCACTAGACAGTTCCAACACTACCTACTTGGACGGGAGCGGTTCATCGTGAGGACGGACCATAGTAGTCTGACGTAGCTACTTAACGTCAGAAACCCGCAAGGCCAATTAGCTCGTTGGTTGGAGATTTTGAGCCAATTCAACATGGATGTTCAACATCGACAAGGGAAGAAACACATAAATGCGGATGCATTATCCAGATTGCCAGTAGACAAACCATGTAGTGAGATGAGACCAGAGATGAACCTTGCCGAAGTCCCTTGCGGTGGGTGTAACTATTGCACCAAGGCACACCGTAACTGGGCCAAATTTACGCAAGAAGTAGACGATGTAGTTCCTCTGGGCAATGTAGCCCGGCATAGAAACGACAACGACACAGAGTTGCAGAGGGAAGAAGTCTAATCAGCGATGTCATTACTGTTCGATGACAATCCTGGGGAATTGTCACAGACTGAAGATATGGAGAACCAGTTAGGACATCAGAAGATAATTGTAGCTTATTCAGCAGATGAGATGTCAATCCATGTGGATCTAGATCCGCCTCCACAGGTGTATGCAGTAACTAGAACTGGATCTGATGGGTTTGCGGGTGTAGACTACTCAGCAGAAGAGCTGAAACAAGCTCAGGAAGACGATCCTGATTTGGAATTGGTGCTTACGTTCCTCAGGACGGGTGAACCTCCCGAAGAGAACAAACTGTTTTTAAGCAGCAAAGCGGCCAAAAAGTTCTGGATCAACAGGGATATGTTTTTCCTGGACGATGATGGAGTATTGAGAAATAGACCAAAGAATCAGGGAGACAGTAGATTGGTTGTTCCCAAGGCTATGACTGATGAAGTACTTTCATTGTGTCACGATCTACCGTCGGTCGGGCACCAGGGGATGTCCTGAACTTATTTAAGAGTGAAGCAGAAACATTACTGGTACCTGATGAACCAAGCTACAACAGACTATTGAAATCCTGCAGTACCTGCAACATGCATAAGAAGCCAACCAGGAAGGACAAAGTGTCCCATGACGAATTACCATGCCGGAGTGCCGATGGAGAGAGTTCATCTCGATTTTTTGGGCCCTTGCCCGAATCATCAGCAGGAAACAGCAACATACTGGTAATGGTTGACCAATTCACCAAAAGTGGAATGCATCCCATTACCTTCCCAGACAGCTGAAGTAACAGCAAGTGCGGCTGTTAATGAGTTTTTTGCACGCTTCGGTTTTCCATTCAACATCTTCACAGATCAGGGAAGAAACTTCGAAAGCCAACTGTTCAAATCAATCTGCGACATACTACAAATCCACAAGAGTCGGACTACACCATACCGCCCACCTGCCAATGGACAAGTCGAAAGATTTAACCGGACCCTGATGGACGCTGTCCAATGTTTCGTGGACAGGTCACAAGATCAGTCTGTGCCAAAAACTTTTTCATTCACTAGCCCTAAGGGGCTAGTAAGGTCCCATGTTGTACTAGCCCGAACTCAATTTCATTAGCCCTTATAGAAGATTCTTTGAAAATAAGGTACAATTTTAACTAGCCCATCGGGCTAGTGACTTCAAATTTTTACTAGCCCGAGACTGATTTCACTAGTCTTGGGCGTAGGGCTAGTGGCTAAAGGCACAGACTGCAAGATAATTGGGACGAACACTTACCCCAGTTGACGGGAGCCATTAGATCTTCAGTGAACAGAAGTACGGGTTTTACCCCAAACAAACGGATGCTTGGCAGAGAAGTAAATGTTCCCGCAGACTTGGTATTTCGACCCCTGATGGAAAACTAGCAGGCGAAGACACGGAAGACTACGTACAGAGATTACAAGAATCCATCAGACTATCGCACGATGTAGCCAGAGAAGTCTTGAAAACGAACCAGTTTCATTTGAAGAGGGACTATGATGTAAAGATACTACAGAAAGAGTACCAGCCTGGAGATTTAGTATACGTTTTGGACACGGCGAAGGTTAAGGGCCGTGCAAAGAACCTGGGCCCACCTTGGAAGGGCCCAGGAATTGTTCTAGAGAAGTTATCGTCGTATGTATACAAAGTTATGTTGAAGACCATGACCTTCACGACGAATCACGACAGGCTAAAGAAATGTACATCAAAAGAGATCCCACCTTGGCTAGTTAGATGTCAACGACGCATCCGGGACGGAGAAGATGTAACGGCCACTGGAGCCAATGAGCTGCTGTGTATTTGCCGAAAACCGGATGACGGTTCCTTGATGATCCAATGCGACACTTGCGAAGACTGGTTCCGCGGTGCGTGCGTTAGTATAACGCAAGAATTCGCGGATACGCTTGGGACGTATATATGTCTCAGGTGTCAATCTATTTAGACGTATAGTAATTGCGTCTCTCCCTATTTCTTGGAGGAGACAGACTAACAGAAGATAATACAGTATATGATATACAGTAACTTGTACATTTGTATATTATATTGCTGGGAGCAATATTTTTTGCATGACATAATTAGAAGTAGACCTTAGTTGCATGCGTTGGATTATGAACCGGAAAGTTTCGGTGGGGAAATTGTATATGTACAGAGATCTAGAGGTACCAGAAAAATTTTGTTTACCAACGTACAGGGAAGAAGATGTAAATGGTTTTAGAAGATATCCCTGGTTTCCCTGTATTTTGATAGATGCGTCAAGGTATGACGTAGAAGGGAGACAATGATAATGATGTATTTAACTCGTATATTCGAGTGGTGAACCAGCAAATGTAAATATGATTAGAAAAAGGATATTGGAATGGTTCAGCTATTTTTCTCGTATATTCGAGATCTCAACAGGATATGGTTGTTTGTAAATGGTAATGGTTGTGGTACAACATATATGGTTTTGGTACGGGTGTACCCCCTTTTTTCAAAAGGAGGGGGTGTGGTGATGTTAGTATGGTACGTGCTGGTGTATGGTTGTCCCGTAGTGTGTTGTGTAACTGGAACTGGTAGTTGGACGGACTGGTATTCAGAAAGCGGAGCGATATGTGGAAACCATTACGGAAATAGTCCCAGATTTCCCGCGGTTCTTGTGGTAAACGATTGTGGACAGAGTGAAGGAAAACTACTTGGACATTGCAGTATATTAGTGCAAATACAGGTAAGACCCACTTATATTTGTACTTTTACCAAGTTTGTTGAAAAAATACCGCGATAAATCGATATACCGATGTATCGTTACACCACTAACCATTAACCCAAAGATAATCAGGTAAACAAGAGGGCTTGGTCTTCATCTTGTGTATCAGTCAAACAGCGATTTAAAATGACGACACAAACGTTAACGACTGCAATCGCACACAGTGCCTCTGAAAAACAGATATAATGGTCGGACAAATCGAACGGGTAAGAAGCCTTTCGGGACAGTAGATTTGGTAAATTAGAAATAGATGTCATACCTACTATAGATTTGCAGTACCTGGCATATAGCAGATGTCAAATTTTACCCGACATTCTGTCCCGTATGCTGAAAAGTTTTGCCTGATATGTCGTTCGGTCAGGCAGTTTTCGATATGTCTGTATTGTTGTCCCTCTAATGTCAAAAAAGATACGTGAAAACTTTACATACAGCACCGAGACCAGTTCAAAAATGAAGCGCAGGGAAGATATGGCAAGTAATGTGCATTACGTAACATATCTTAAAAGCTACTATAAATTTATGAAAAAAAAATTATCAAATTGTTAATTTTGACTTCAACAATTTATTTCTGTAATGAAATGTTTGTGTGGTCCCGAATCAAGTTATATGACATGCAATTAAAATGCATGAAGTGCATTCATTAGTTGTACTGTTTCATCATGATGTAAAATTGTTCCCGTTTTACAACTTATTTATTATCATTTATTTAGGTATAGCCGACTTGCTTTGTACATAAAGTAAGGGCCATAAACAGTAAAGTGGAAAAATACCATCATTGTATCTTTAATGAATCAAAAAGTAAGCGGTGATGGAGTGAAATGAGACCTCGAAATTCGACCGGAATCGGCTTCAAATGGAAGCCATGACCGTTACCTATCAAAGATTCAAAATTTGAGCATATGCAGGGAAAATCTTGTAGATACTTCGGTTGTCTGGATTTAAGATATCACACTTGGTAGAACACCATCATTTTATATTCCTAATTAATATCTATTAAACGGGTTTCAAGAACAATTTGTAAGATTTTTCAAAGAGGTTCAATGTTCAACTATATCTCTCGATGGCGGAAATATTGGATTAGATGCAAATGGTGCCATGTAGAAGCTGTATGTAGTCTTGATAAATCGAAGTTTTTGACATATTATTCAAAACATTCATTTTTTTTTCGGTTCGGTTGTGTGTTTTGTTGTTGTTTTGCTTTGTTTTTGTGTTGCTTTTTTGTTTTTGCAATTATTCGTTTTCGAAATATGAGGCAAATGATGCAAAAATCGTTAAAATTCAAAAAGAGGTAATAACTCCTGTATGGATAATCAGATTTCTTCGATTTGCAGAAAAGGTAGATCTTACTATGCTTAATATTCTTTACATCTCTGTCTTCTAACATATTAGACAAAAATAGGAAATTTTATGAAAATGTCGCAATAACTCAAAAGGGTTATCGGATTCCCTTCAAAACTGCAGCGAAGGTATTCTTATTTTGACAGATTTTTTTATATCTTTTAACGGTATCGGAGTTTTAACTGTTAAAACTACAATTCACATTAATATGTGCAATGAGTTTGTAACAGTGGCCCTGTTGTTTGGTCTTCCAACTTTAAAGGTGCATTAAACCTAGTGATGATATGGACACAGTTTGGTAAATATCATTGGTCTAGCAGTTTCACAGGAGAAGATCTTTGAAAAAGTTAACGCCGATATGGACGACGACGAGGGATGGGTCTAAGGGGAGATAATCGGATAAAATTGAAACTATCGGCGAACACAATTTCGGTTTTTTCTTAAATTATGTTGTAAGTTCACAACGAATACATCGACAAACAATTACCGAAGCAAAAATGAGGAAAAGGGGAATTCGAAAACCAAAAATCCAACATCAAGGCAATTAATATCAAACACGAATTAAAAAGACGAAACAAACAAACAAAAATGAATAAGAACGCCACAAAACGAAAGCACCAGCAGTGTGAACCCCTACAGTACACAAACTTGAGGTATCAACATGCGGATATTATAAAGAATGATCTGCTCCACGTGTGGCACCGTCACACTGCCAATGAAAAGTCTGGTTTTGTCAGTCGGTGTGGTGTTTGTCAGTCCGGTAATAAACTGTTGATCTGAGAGGATATGTAGTAAATGCAAATGAGACAAAGTCTCTACAAATGAGTGAAGTCTATTCTCATTTAAAAAAGTTAAATGTCAGAAAATCAACAAGTACATTTTGTATAGATGGAATTGGACCGAAAATTCTAAAACTTATCGCCGAAGTTATATCTCCTTCAATAACATTTTTAATTAATAAAAGTATATCATGTGGTCGTTTCCCAAATGAACTGAAATTTACAGCTTTACATAAAGGAGGAGCAACAGATACTCCTTCGAATTATCGCCCAATCTCCGTCCTTTGTACTATATCAAAACTTTTTGAGAAACACGTAAGTTCTCAACTGTATACATTTTTAAATAATAACAAATTATTACATGTGTCACAGTCAGGTTTTAGACATGGTCATTCTCGCCAAACAGCTCTAACTAAACTTATTGATGGATGGTTGAAATGCATGGACAATGGTGAAATTATTGGAAGTATATTTGTAGATTTCAGTAAAGCATTTGATCTTGTAAATCATCTTTACTCTTAGAAAAATTGATATTTTACAATGTTGGAGAAAAATTGATGACTTGGTTTAAATCATATTTATCTCATAGACAACAGGAAGTTCAATATGGTAGTCTTAAATCAAACCCAGCTTTTATGGCATATGGTGTTCCGCAAGGTCCAGTTTTGGGACCGCTCTTATTTATAATATATATCAATGATCTACCACTTCATATACACCGTATGGGAAGATACCGGATATTGGTACTACCGGAGCGGACGATTGATATTACTTTAGCTTGAATGAACGTGAAAAATCGCACTTTTGTCAAATTTCTTAATAATATTTGTGACCAGAAATGCGTGTGATGATCGACAAGATAAAATTAGAGTTCATAATAGTGGTACAAGCATAGAGTAGAGCAAGTAAATAAAAATTGGAGATGAAAACACGTCGCCTAGTACCGCCAAAATGAGCCAATGGGATGTTTTTTTTCTTCAAAAGCAAACGATTTTAGGCGTTTAGTGTTCCAAAAACACACCATTTAGTTCAATATTATCACCCTTCAATTAAAATTAAGCAAATCCATGTCTCAACAGCTGGTTATGTTACTTAAATCACGAAAACAAAATAATAAAAGAGTACGGCGACTAGTCTATTATCTGGAATATTCTACAAGTCGCCGTACACTTCCATAATTTTGTTTTCGTGATTTAAGTTACTTAACCAGCTGTTGAGACATAGATTTGCTTAATTTTAATTGAAGGGTGAAATTATTATAGGGTGTGTTTTTTAACACAACACGCCTGAAATCGTTTGCTTTTGAAAAAAAAAAACATCCCGTTGTGATATTTTGGCGGTACTAGCCGACGTGTTTTCATTTCTAATTTTTATTTACTTGCTTTACTCTATACGACTATTATGAACTTTAATTTTATCCTGTCGATCATCAAACGCATTTCTGGTCACAAATATTAATGAGAAATGTGACAACTTTACATTGCCATGAAAAAGGGTTGAAATTATTACCTCTGTGTTGCAAGAAAATTTGAATGCAGTTGATTTATGGTGTAAAAATAACTCGGTGAAATTATATTTACAAAAAACAAAGTGTATGCTATTAGGTTCAAAACAAAGACTTTCAGGATTGTCAGATCTTGACATTAAGATAAAAGATGTTTCTATTGAAAATGTTCACGCACAGAAACTACTTGGTATTGACATAGATGAAAATTTAATTTGGAATGAACAAGTAAATAGGATCTGTAAAATACTTTCATCTAAAATATAACTCTTATGCAAATTAAAGTCATATTTACCAACACATGTACGACAATTATTTTATAGTTCTTATATATTACCTTATATTGACTATTGCTGCACGGTATGGGGAAGTGTATCTAAACGCGAGTCTGACAGAATTATAAAGTTACAAAAAGAGCGGCAAGAATTATCCTAGACTGTGATTTTATACACCATCAAAATTCATGTTTTCCTCCCTGAAATGGTTATCATTTACTGAAAGAGTACAGTACCAAAAATCTATTTTAATGTACGAGATTGTAAATGGGATGGTTCCAGAATATTTGCTATTGCAGAAAGATACTAAATCTCACTGCTTACGTTCTTCAAATTGTGATCAATTCCTACCCAGACCAAACACAAATTTTTATAAAAGGTCATTCCATTATTCTGCTGTAGAAATTTGAAATAGATTACCAACTTTTATCAAATGTTCAAATTCTTTAGAGGTAATTCAAACAACATTGTTTTGATTACTTTTTAGCAAATCCTAAACTTATAAGATTGTATTAATATCATTATTGTTTATTGTTAAGGTGTTTTTAAGTCACCATGAGGCCTTCAATACTGAGCTTTGCCCATACCTCATAGACTAGTAAGTTCAAGACGCCCCTAGCAACGGTTTCAGCGAAATTCATTGCCAAATGTTGAGCATCTCTCTTTTGTTCATGGATGCGGGGTTGTTAAAAAATAATAAAATTGGCAAATTGTTCTTACAACTGATGTCAAGAAGACTCATAATTTTTTAAGACAAATAGGTCTACAGCATATAAACAACCACAGGGCACTTTACGAGTCAATTGCAACAAAACTTGGCATAATAAAATAAGAGATATGGGCACTATAAACAGATTGGTCGTAATGACATTTGGAAACTACAAAAAAAATAATAATAAAAGAATAAAAATAAAATAACAAAATAAAATGCCAAAATTTGTAAGTATAAAGGTATGATATTGTATCCATATGAGATATTCTCTCAAGAACAAGTACGACATAACTGTAATTTATGGTTATCGAGTCTATTGCCATATGTATAAACTTGACACGACATAATGAAAATCCAAGAATGAAGGGTTGGAAAGACCACATATACTGGTTGACCATATTATCGTGGTACGTATCTTAGCTACGAAGAAAAGGCGGCGTCAAAGTTAAAATTTTGGTTGAAATAAATGTAAACACCACGATATAATGGAATTCCCGATTAGTTGAGGAGCTATACACGAGTTGGCCTTAGTTTCTTAGGGCCCTTAACATATTTGACTATTCTTTTAACTATTCTAAATCGTACCCTAGAACAATAATCTAACTCTTATTTCTAACCATAACCTATAACAATCTAAACGAAAGAATCACATCACTAAAGTGGGACCCCTGCCAGAAAACCACAGGGACTTGCTCTGGGCCTAGAAAAAAAATGTTAACTCCTATCAAATGAATATTGGAAAAAAAAACACAAACTTCCGATATTCATGTTTGGTCGGGAGCAAGACTACTGCAAGTAAACCAAGGTCCATGACACAGGGACGTGTCTTTTAAAAATACCAGTCCCACCTCTCATCACACAAGTGAAGACGCTCATTTACAAACACAAATTCGTCTAGCTGCATGAAAAGTTATATTAAGTCTTGGAGATTCGTCAAGGGTAATATTAAAACACTCCATAGAAATTTGAACAAACCCGAATGTCTTTCTTATCAACTTTATCTCTCCTACCTACAAAATGACGTCATAAAACATAGACCGCTTTCCGGACAAGGAGCGGAAGTTTATCCGGAATTCTTCCTAAAAAGTTCTGGAGCACAAATGTCAGTGTTCCAAAATATTTTAACATAAAAATGTGTTATTTTTTTCTGAGAAAATAAAGTAATAAAGTACTTGCCATATACCAGAAGCTTATTTTTCAATGGTTGTTGGTCGACGCAGTCAGTAATTATTACCGGTGCAGACATGTATCACTAAATATCAAAATAGGCTTTCTTTTTAATTATCGTGAAGGGTTGCGATAATGGAATAATACACAAGTTCCACATTTTAACATGTACAATAATGTATTTAAGCTGTAAATACTTTTGTTAAATAACTGGATAATCCGGCTGAATGCAACGTGAAAGGATTGTCGTTGTTATTGGTGTATCAAATTGTAATATTTCATGAGTCAGTAAGTACCTGTGTACTATAGACAAAAGAGGCACTAATATGATTAAAACTTTAATTCGTCTATGCCTAGACGGACCAACATTTTTTTCAAATTAATACTAGTACTTCATATTCTACAGAATACTACTAGATATACGCGTGCAGAAACTAATAAAATAAGTATATTTACACAGCTTGTTCCGATTTTAAAATGACCAGCAATGCGATCTATGCTTTTGACGCGATCTTTACTTCCGTGTTTCCTCACAATGAAATACACATTTCACAGGTTATTAACTTTTTGATTCCACTGATAGTTCCCAGTGTTCGGAATACTTAGTGTACTCTGAACTTTTACTGTAACTAAACGGTAGTTCATTTACTATTACTGTTTTTTCTGTGGTTGAAAGATTTTATGAAAGGCAACTGATTCAGTAAATAACTAAATATTGAAGTTACTTTAAATCTAGCTTCTGCAGATGGCCATTTCCAAAACTTATGTCTCTTCAGTGCAGATCAAATCAAAACATACATGTAAGCCTGAAAATGTATAAAACTTGACAGACAACAAATAGAAAAAAGGGTTTACATAACTACTGCATCCTTGCCAACGCATTTTGAACTAAAAGTGGTAGATCAACATAGTAAAGGAACAGTTAGTTTTGAGCAGTTGGGTACGTACATTTATAAGCTCTTGAAATAATGAATAAAATCGTGTACCTCAAATTCAAAATTCTGAATACCGGTTATAGATGACAGTTGAAGGCAAAAGCATATTGGATACTAGTGTTAATTAAGTGTACCTATACAGGTTTCTAGAGTTTTTCGATATTTACTATTTTACGAAAAAAAAAGAAAGAAAAAAAGGTTATAATCTTAAGAATAGATCAAAAAGAGTATCTAAGAGTAAATTGATTTGTCGGCAAGTAATACTAGACAATTGCTACTGTGCTCTAATTATTTTTTGTGTTTTTGTTTTTCATTTTAGCTTCCAGATATTTGTTTTCTCGGCCATCCGTGAGTCCAAATGAATAAAGAAAACTACATAAAAGTGGCGATAGGAAATCAAAACAGTTTTTTACCCTTTTAATGTAAACTGTTATATTTCTTTTTAGGATCAGGCAAGTACAAAATGTACACTTAATGAACTTCTCATAAATCTGAATTTGCAAAGTGGATCTGATCTGATTTTAGAACACGTTTTAAAAGTGTACATTTTGCCGAACATCAAAAGTAATGGCGGTTCTGCACAATATAAAATGAATCAAATGGCTAAGGCCTTTTTTGCAGTGCATATACATGCAAGACAAAAGCTTACACAGTTTTAAATGCACTTCAAAATAAGTTATTAATATGTATTTGAGCGATGTTGTAGTGAACAAAAATTTTAACATGTCAAAACCATTATAATTTATTTCGCTGTAGTTGGAATTTCTCCGAAAATTGGGACTGATACACAAAGACGCGAAGGCGCTAAAGTATACTGCAATATCTCAATTCCTATTGTAATACCTTAACTACATTGTAATATTATTGCCTACTTATATGTACAATGTGAAGAACTTTATGTTTATATAGTATTATTATAAAACACTCAAATTAGTATAAAAGTGGAAACTTTCGTTCCTACACAACTATCTATACATTTACATGTTTTAAAATACATTTACATGCTTTACAGGAATTATTTTTGAGTTCCATGCTTTAGTAAATAGCATAATACCGAAGTTGCTGTTAATTTGGATCCTGCATATGCGCATTTATGAACTTTGTAGGTGTTAACGGTACATTCAGAAAAAAAAGAATCGTATAATGATAATAAAATGCCCCGGTATTTTTTTTACTTTTATTTAACATTATATTACTCATATTACTTATTAATGAAGTCAGCTTCTTAACTATTTGTAAACCAGACCAGCGAAACTAGAGATAGAAACGTACATATTCACAAAAGATATGCCTCGTAATTGTACCTATAGGGTATTAATTCATTTAGCAACAAGTTAAAAATTGATGCAAAGCATCAATTCGCCGCCAATTTAATAGGTCAAGTAGAGTGTATGTCTTGGAAATGTGTTTTTGTACTTTTATAGTACACGAAATATAAGCTCTGACCTTAACTTTAACCAATCATTGAACCATGAAATGTAGGTCACAGTGACGAACAAACTCTTGTTTAATTTTGTTTTCTTTCTTAGAGACATCTGCATGCAAGATAACATGATACTACTAGTATCTCTTATAGTACCTAAGATATGAACTCTGACCTAAATTCAGATTGACGGTTCGGTTCTCACTTACTTCAGTCAGTGTCAGTGGACCATGAAATTAAATCATTTTCCCTCAAAGATATCTGCATGTAAAATTGTTTGATTCCATCTCTAATAGTACATGACATATGAGCTGTCACTTAAACTCTTACCATATATCTAGGTCACTGTGCCCTGATTCTTGTCACTATTGCATAAGATGACAGCCCTTGACATGCTGAACATTTTTAGCGGGAAGGGATATCGGATATAATTTTGAAAGGGAACCACCCAAGGACTATCCCTGCCAAGTTTGGTCCAAATTGGCCGTGCTTTCAAAGGAGATGAAAATAAGAAAAGTTTATGATGGATGGCAACGACGAATGCTTCATGGTGGCAATAGTTCACATGACCCTTTGAGTCAGGTTAGCTAAGAACCCCTTTTTTAACAAATGGATTGGATTGTAATATTATATATCAGGCCGATAAGTGATTAGTTTTTAACAAAAGAAATGGAACTCTTCATTAAACGAAACAAAAAAGGTCTACTCAGATTGTTTTCCGTAGTTACAAATTCCAAAAAGTTGTTTCTAACAGGAAAATTGAATGATTTTTTAAATCATGTATTTCATTAAGATACAGAAATAATGTAAATGTTCGCCGTTTGATTGTAAAGTTTGTAATTAGTGCGTAAATTGCGGTTTAAGTGGACTGAATTGGGTGTCTATAATTCTGGATGAATTAAATATACATCTCCAGATTTTCTCCAAAATTGGCATACTGATTCATAAAGAATTGATAAATACGTGTGCTAATTTTCATTTCCGCCCTTCCACGCAATTTCCCAGAATAAAAAACCAAAGTTAGTGTATTCTGCTACATTACTGGCTCTATTTTTAGAAATGAAATCGAATTTTCTTACATACGTCATGATTACAACTTACGAGTCATAGGCCCATTCAGGTAATCGTAATTTGATTTTTGTCTATAGTTTGTTTTAATGTATTGAATGGAACAGTAAACATTCTACTACGGTTCCAAATAAATATTTAGGTACAGAAATCTAGAAACATTCCCGTTAATTTCGTACAATTTTACCATAATGGGGTACATTGATCCCTGTGAGTGCCTCGGCAGTGTTTGTAAATAACATTTACCGCCAAATAATGAACACAATGGAAAATACCACCCTCACTTATTCCTTGGTTACGGGATATCATTTTGGATCTTGAAAATATACATCTTTGAAATCAATTATTTCATATTTCCCCATCAAGATTAATCCTTTGGCTATCTTTTAATACGGAAATTGTGTCCGCCCCCGTTAATTTTTTGCCTTTTAATAATATTTTATTGTCGCTAGGTTAATTTTTGTGTGGTCACAGTGAAGACATTTAACATCAACTATAAACAATTAAACATGCAATAGCAGACAAATTGTTAACTTTTACTCTGTAAAGGTTTTTGTTTTACTAATGCATCGTTCCTTTGTGATTTATATACCCGAACAAGCTTTCTATGGACCATCAACGGACGGCGTGTTTCTAAAATATGGCCGATGAAGGAGACGCCCACCTCACTAGCATGTTTAGAAGGGAGATAGTTTCACACAATGACTTTTCGGACTGATATATATTAGTATTATTAGTATCTTTTTTTGCAAGAATCATTCTGTTCATATTGAAAATTGGTTAGCTGAAGCTATTGAAATGTATTGCATTGGACCAATTTATGTACAGACAATGGCAACAACCTGACAACAGAGTCATAACATTCTTTTTTATTACACAAGCATACACTGTCAAATTAATTATAGTAACTGAAAAACAATAAACATAACTTGCTTTATATGTTATTGAACATTTTAAAACTTCAAGTAAAAACGTAACAAAACAGATGTGACTAGGATCTTATAACTTTAACTGTATAAAAACATCTCATTTTTTTTAGTTGAAAACAATTGTAAAAAAAAGTATATATATAAAATTGCAAAAAATGTTAACAAAAATGGTTGTTTGTATTAAATATAATCTGTAAGATCATTGTATTCATGTTTGTGATGTTTACTGTTTCATATTAAAAATGAAACTTTCTTCCGTTAAAGATGATCTTACAGAAAATATTTTATATAATAAAATGGCATTTTAATACATGTTGATTAAAAAAATGTTATAAGCGTAACCAGAGACATATAATCAAAGAGATTGGCAACTTGACGAATTCTCGCGAAATCACGCCGCCATCGAGACTTTGATAAAACTTCCACTTCACAAACATAAATCGCTAATATCTCGATAATGTATGAAAATATCATAATAAAACTATCTAAACACAATCAGAAAGGTAAAATACTTTCCAGTTTTCATAACTACGAAGTTTTAATCACGGAAATAAAAGACGGGTTTCAAAAGTAAACAAGGCACATTACGATCTTCGTCGTCAGATTTCCATACGGAGTCTCCGATTTATTTGCCAATATCTTTTTTATAAATCAATATTTCTAATTCAAACTTTCGAAACACAGCTATAAAATAATTAAGGAAAACAATTCACTTTTCTGTTAAGAAATATGTCGACGAAATTAGAAGCAGTTTAAGATGTTCTGATGTGGCCGTTCCATGTTTGTTGTGACTAATATGGGGTGATAGTAGAGTTGCCAATCTCTGTAATTATATGTCTCTGGCATAACACCCGTGAGAGTGAAACATAGGGCCCGTACACCAACCTCTCAATTTGACAATTGTTTTTAATAGTAAATATAGATTGACAACACCAAAATGTCCTAAATTTGTAAAATTGTTTCTCATTTGATTGAATCAGTTGAAGGCTGATTGTAATGTTGAACCATTGTTTTAATAGACATTCTTGATTAGTATCGATTTATTTCCAACTGATAATACAGTCAACAGCTTATTTTATAATTTGCTTAATAATTGCCAATAGAGTAATGTAGATTTTAGGCATTTGAGATAATTTATAGTGTAGAACTAGTACAGCTGTAACAGTAATCATTACACAGCAGTCAAGAAATTTGACCCGTGTTTATACTTGATGGTATTTCAAAGATGATTGAAGGTCATTATTGTTATTGTTTTGTTTTAATTCATTTGATTAATTGTTTCATTTTTATGATTTTTGTTATTTTTGTTAAAATGATCGGGATCCAAAGCACGCTATCTTGACCCACTTCGACAGATTTCACACGTGTTTGGTAAAAAGATTGCGCCGGATACGCTGGTTCTCGCTTTATGTATTTATCATTTTTTTTATTATTTTTTTTATGAACAACCAAAAATTAATAGCAATAATAACAATAATAATTGGAAATAATATGCAACCCCCAACTTGAAAACCATTGCAATTAAGGTAATCATGCATCTGCATCATGATATCCAGACACACTACTCCGGACATGTAATAGAAAAGTCAAGCAAGCATAACCCGTCTCCCTTGTCTTATTGATTTTCCTTTCACATTAGTTATAATATTAATGAAAATTAAATTAATAATTTTGTAAACAATTTTCTTGAATAAATAATTTAAAAATATTTCCTATCTTATTGAAAAGGTATCTTCATTGTAAAAGATTAGGACACATTAGATCGATTCTAATGGAAAACAAACAACTGCTCCTGGTCACGTGCTCCCCCACTGAAGTTTCAATATATCGTATCAAATATATTCGCCGCCTTCTGGCGGCGAATAATAACTCAAATAAGCACAGGAATGCACGTGAGACAGTCTCAACAAATACTCTAGTACATAGTAAAACAAAGCTATGGAACAACGCTTTTATTGTTGTTCTTCATCTTGAGGTAAATAACGAGCTTTACTCATACATGTACCTCATAGTTAAGACTGCCCCTAGCACCGGTTTGAGCAGAATTCATTGCTAAATGTCGAGCAATGCTATAGCTACATCCATGTAGCTTATCCATGGGTGCTTGGTAGTTAACAAACCTAAAATTAACTGGCAAAGTAATCTTTCAATCGCTGTCATCCGTTGCCCGACAAAAAGACTATTACAGAAGACAATCATAACACTTAGACAACCACAGGGCAATCATGGAGTCAAAGATCAGAAGTCACACACTTGGTCAAAATCTCAAAGTTCTTCAGATTTTTATTCTATCTTCTTTATTTACATATTTTCTACTTGACGAATGCTGTTCTATATTTATACTCCCGTCTAATGACTTACGTGTTATTGTATTCCGTCCGTACGTGCGACCGCCTGTTATGGGTAATTAAATATTTTAACATGTTCTCAGATTCCATAAAACCGGTTTAACCAACCATTTCCTTTGAAATGCCTGTACCAAGTCAGGACCATTGCGGTCGACAATTTTTTTGCGGTGATTTGTCTTTTTAGCTCTTGACAACTCTGTTCGGTAATTACCCCCACGCATTTTTATTTGTAAGGCCGTAATAATATGTAGTTTTAACTAGTATATATATACTAGTATCCAAATGAACTTGAAATTAAAAAGACCACTGATACACCACCATCATCAGCATCATACCTGAACCTATACCTCTACATTGATAACTCTAGACGTCTGAAAACAAAACTTTACGTCAAGCGTTTTGAATTCGACTTTCCAATAGTGATCTTGATTCATTTCACAACTCATTCGCTATTGCCGTGCCTGTAGATTGTACAGCGATTTTGTCAACAAAGCGAAATTACTGTCTCAAAAACTTATACATCAAGGGTATGTTCAGTCACTGTTGCAATTGTCACTACAGAAGATTTACGTCGTCACCATAATTTGCCAGACCGTTACAATGTTTCTATTTCACAGATGAAAAAGATATCGTTGGGTAGATCAAGAGTTAATTACAGGACTGACAAACACCGACTGTGACAAAACCGGGACTTTTCACTGACAGTGTGACGGGTACCACGCGTGGAGCAGATCATGCTTACCCTTCCGGAGCGAACCGATGATAGTTCAGTTTTTGTAGGGGTTCATTTTGCCAGTGCTTTAGTTATGCGGCGTTCATTTCAATTTTGTTTATTTGTTTTGTCTTTGTCATGCTGAAGTTAATTTGCCATTACATTTTTGTCGTTATCAATCGTCAATTTTATTTTATTTTCACATGTTGCACTCTTAACTTAAAAACCCTTTTGGCCAATTCACTAAAAACTTTTTAGATACTAGTATATTGGTTATGATGGCTCAACGATTTGTATACTTTTTCTTGAAATTTCGACAAGCAAGGGATATCAGTATAGTTCAAATACGAAGATATCTATCATTAGAGTAGGGGTAACATCTTGATTGTCTTAAGATAAACTATTATTTCAAGTTATTTGGGTAATTACCAAAGAAAAATTCTTACCAGTTTCTATCGAAAATATTAACTGACCTTCCTTGCCCTAAAGAGACCGAAAACCAGTTTGCCCGTTGTCAACGAGTAACACCCCATTGAAAACAGGTTAAAACAGCAGACATCCAATATGAAAATCGTCTGTTTACATTTCATGTTCTTACCAATATGCAAACCCTTTGGTTAATTCACTTCAAACTATGTAGAGATGTTGCGTATGATGGCCTCATGATCTGTACACTTTGCTCTGAAAATTCTTTTTTTTTTGCAAAAGTTTTGGAACTTAATTAGTCAATAGACGATTTTCATATTTATGTCTTATCCCGACTTTGACTCCATATCCTTAATGTTTTCAACAAAGGGGAGCAACCTACTGACACGACAGTCCGGTTTACGAATCCACTGTAGCAAGGGATATCAGTAAGATATTTATCATTAGAGTAGGGGTAACATCTTGATTGTCTTAAGATAAACTTTTTTTCAAGTTATTTGGGTATTATCAAGGTAAAATTCGTATCAGTTTCTATCGAAAATGTTTACTGACCTTCCTTGCCCTAATGAGACCGAATACCAGGTTGTCTGTTGTCAACGAGTAACGTCCCTTTGAAACATGTTAAAGCAGCGGACATCACGTGAATATCGTCCATTTACATTTCAAGTCCTTACTAAAAATGCCAACCCTTTGATTAATTCACTTCAAACTTTGTAGAGATGTTGGGTATGATGGCCCCATGGTCAGTTTAATTTCCCTGATATTTTAGATTTTCTTGCAGTTCAGACATATACATGTAAGAGTATCTCCTTTCAGTAAAACCCTATCAGCATCCTGAATACTTTCGATTTCCAACTGTTTAGATTTTACACGCAGAAATTGTAGAAATAGTCAATCACTGTAATGTTTGTTTTTCACTTATATAGATAATATGAATAAAAAATGTATAATATAAAGTATAATGCTGTATCATTATTTTGTTATTTTGTGAGGCCCAAGTTAAGGTCATGAAAAAGATCATATTTAGCTGTTTATGGTCACTGTTACATTGTTCGTTATCGGTTTACAATGAAATATCCTATTTTTATTGAATATCAATGATCCAGTACAATTGTAGTATATACCTCCATTAATGGTTCAGTTGCCTTTTAACTTTTTCACGCTATCTCCTTGTCTTTATCGGAGTTCAAATCACATGTTTCACGTAACTATTTGTTTGACTGTTGTAAACTTTGTGCTTGGCTAGACTGGTGCCATGACCTACATGTATATGTTTTTAGGTGCGAAACCGAAGCTCCTATGGCAATTGTGTTGATTTTTTTCGTATAAAACTGAAGAAAAAAAATCAGCAAAAGAACTATAAGAGCCACAGTTCCACGGGTAAATTTTGTTTAGAACGTCTGTTTTTATTAAGAATGTATTTAGTGTGTTTATAAGTACATTTATATATAATCGATCTAGGTGTATGTTCGTTCCTTAAATTCTATGGTAAGGTTTGTGTTGTTATACAAAGATTTTTTGTTGTTGTTGGCTTGTCTTCTACCACCTTTACACCATAGCTTGTAGATAAAATACATGCAAATTATGAGGAAGAAGTTACTTTAAGTAGTCTAGTTCACTGATAATGAGGGAGTATATACGCCACACACGTTACTAAGTCAAATAAAATAATAATACAAAAACACCAACTTGATGGAGAAATGTTCCTTGTACCAAACTCTAGTAATAATGATGGGGCAGGCAAACAGATATTGAACATATTATACATATATAGATAATGAATAACGAACTAAAAGCTAAGTGCAATAGGAATGTCATTTTGTTAAAACAGTAATTTTGTGAATGCAATTTTCATAACGAAATTTTTAAACTTTTTTGGCCAAAGTAAGTTCAAAGATAATATCAGAATATTGAAAAAGCCCCTTATTTTTGCGACTTTAATGCGCTGAACAACATACCAAGAGTTTACAAAAAAGATGAAGTATTCCAATATTTTTATCTTTCGAAAAAAGTGGGCGAAAATAATGAAAGTAAATCTTGTTCACTTCATTCAGAAGCTACATGCCTGTGTTGTTATTCAAAACCAACACGTGGGAAGGTGACAAACCGAATACTCAAGTTTTTACAGCAAAATCAATCGTATAATTATGAAGTATATACATATATCCTTTATAAAGAAGGTGATAAATTAAAAGCTTCGCAGATTTTTTTTAATCTTTAGTATTGTTATTTGAAGAACGTGGTGTACATTCGCTGTGTATGGGTATGTATGTTGGGTACGTTATCACTACTCTTATGCATAGAAAGAATAAGATCGTTACTGTCTATATACCGTAATAAGATATTCCACCACGAAGCTCTTTTTCCTCTAGAGAAAATACTACAGAATCGACAAAAGATCATCTAAAGATGCATACGACATTATATTCCAAGACAACAACTAGTGGAGTCGATTGGCGCCCAAATACAGCAAGCGCAATGTATGCATCGATCGAATATAAGTATTCTTTAATATAACAAATTTCGATTAGTGGAGTTATTCCTGAAGAAATTTTGTATGAAATAGCCATAAACTTGTAAAATTGTCAATATTTGCTAATCTATTAAATTTTCCGACAGCTGTCAGCCTACCTATTGGTTTAGACACTGTAAGTTGATCATTTAAAAGATGTTTTAAAATAAAGAAAATCATACCTTATGAATGTGATGTCACATATGGACTATCTCGTTTAAGATTATCAGTTTGCATTATAAGTCACATGAGTTTGTATCAGGCTTACAACACACCTGTATTGATCACGTTATCAGTGGTGAAGACTATAATTTTGACCCATTTCTATAATTTAAATATCATAGGCTTCATTCATTTCAGTGTAGTTAAAAGTATCTGATATCAGACACATAACGATAGGTATATATGTTCTTATACATGATCAAAAAGCGATATCTTTGTCATGACAAAATTTAGAAAGGCCTTAAAGTAATGCTTTACTGATCCTAAGTCACTGCCCCTAATGTCACTGACCCATGTGACAGATAGAATTTCATCTGTTCAACTAAGAAAATGTGCGAGTGCCCTGTGTGTGTGTGTTTTAGGACGCAGGTAATATTGCTTCTTTAATAAATCCATTTGCGTGAGATGCAAATGAGATGTATGAATGCCATCTACATATACATGTAAGGGTAATATAAGAATGGCATTCTAAAGAATGATTTTGTGTATTTAGTTTCGTTACAACCTTGGGATGAAAATTCAGTTTTCACCACTCTTACTGGTTGAATACGGTTTGTTATAAAAACATAACTTCGGAAATTGAGTTTCTGCAATTAGCCATTTCGACAACTTGTATCTCTTCAGTGCAGATCAAATTAAAGCATTTGGAAGACAATGAACTGAAAGATGCATAAATGATTAACGCAGCTGCGGATTGATGTTTATGTCGTGACATAAGGAATGTATATTTGTCCAAACGGTAGCTGGCCTTTGTTGTCATTCTACCATTAGTAAAATTTTATAGAGTTGAATTCCAAATTCTTACTTCTTTCCGTGCCTCATCACAAACGCAAATTCAAATGCTTTCGTTCTCCATATACTGGAGACATCACCTTTTTATGTTCTGATATAATTCTGGTATTCGGGTTGTCTTTGGTGCTAGTGTTGAAGGTGTCGCATTGATGTAATAGCTTCGAATCACACGAAAAAAGAAGAAAAATGTGATTATATTTGGCTTTATAAACACGTAACAGTGTTAGACTATTCGTACTACAATACACTAAAGCTAAAGCATATATGCTTAAACGATGTTAATATTTCTGACAAGAATTACGTAGCTTGCTTCAGAACACCACAAGGCGTTTGGAGGAAGAGACGATTTGTTTTGATGGTCGTGTTATTTATAAACTAAAGGCTTGACAGAATAATTGCTTCTCACATGACAGCAGATCAAAGATTGGAATATCTTTCATGAATCTAAGAAATTCCGTCTTTTCTCGAGTGGAGCTAAGCGAAACGAAAGAAAAAAGACGAAGGATTTCTTACATGAATGGAAGATAAATCGATCTTGATTTTGATTGAATGTAAGTAGCTCTGTCTTCCATAAAATATGATTTTCCGTGTTCCGAAACCATTGATGTAGAAGAAAAGTCACCGCCCATTTTTACTTTTTTTCTATTGTGACGTAACGCGATTTGTGATGTTTCGTCATTGATACTGTTGTTGATTCATATATTCAGTAACTGAAATATCCAGTTCTAGAAATTGGGAATTTACCGAGTGGAGAAGAGTGCACGTGAATATTTACGGACGAAAATGTATTTCAGCTGTGTTCATCTTATCGAGTTTAGCAATATATCTGACGAACAAGTAATTGAGGTTATCATGGTCAGAATGCAGTAAGACTAAGGCATAAAAAGAGAGAACACTGCTACAAAAAAGTAGAATTAATATCAATACTGAAATATTTATATAGATATCTGTAAACCAAAAGACTCGAACTGTTTTATATTCAATCTCTGAATCAATGTTTCGTCAAACCATTTGCAATCAATAGAAGATGACAAGTTTTGTACTTCATCCATATGGTATCCATATTATGTATTTGGCTTTATCTTAAAAACTACTAAAAGCAGGTGACGTCAGTGAAATAGTATTGACAGATAGATATATCTAATTGTGTAATATAAATATATATGTTAAATATCCCTGTAATTACATTTTTGCCGATAAAAACTTTCTGTTTTGTTTTGTTTTAGGTGAGTTAGTATACCTTACCCGAGTAAAGATTTTCTGTTCCTCTTGTCATTAATGACTGTCCAAGATAAAGGTAAGTCTGATTAAGACCATATAAGAGTAAATCCATAAAGATACCGAGTACACATGTAAATCTACCTGAATATGTATACAATCCATCATTAAGCAATTAACAGTTATGGTCACCACAACAAATAACTTAATCAAACTTCAAGTGTCAATAAACCATTATTCTAGATAAGAAAAAATCAAACTGTATCCCTGTTTATACCTGGCCACTACCTTATGTAAGCAGATCAATATCTCATTAGCTTTTTACAATAACTCAGATGCACAACACGTAAAACATATTTTAAAACAACTAGAATTGAACTAAAATATCGACAAAAAGTTGTACACAAAAAGGTTTTATTGTGAATCTTGCAAAACAGGAACAAATATTATGGGATCATCGGAACTTATAAAGGACAAGGAAAGAAGGATTTTGTGGGATGGGGAGACTCGTTAAACACTGTTCCAAGTCGAATGTCTCCGTTTGCTAATGTGTAGTGACAGCATGCCGAATATATCCGTCTTCGTCTGATCCTACAAAAATCGAAGAGCTAAGAACACAATAAAACTTTTGATTGTTTTTTATATTCAGTTTACTTACATACCAAATATCAAGTTAATATATCTGAAGCGGTTTTAAAAATACAGAACAATTGTTATATTTTGCAATTTTAAATTTAAAGGGCAATTACTCGTAAACATTGATGAATCAAGACGACACTTGATTGGCAAGTTATCAAGATTACCAAATATCTAATCATTATAGAAAGCGAAAACTGATGGGAGAGTCCCAATCTAGGAAAAAAATAACACTTTATTGAATGGCCAATATAAAGCATATTTTCATTTGAAAATGAAACAACTCGTATAAAAATTGATTAATTAAGACAACACTTAATTGATTGGTAAGTCATCAAAATTAATTCACTACCAAATATCAAGTCAAATTCACTACTAAATATCAAGTCAATCAATACATCAAGCAGCCTTCGGAAAAAGCTAGTTACGACATTTTTCAGTCGAACTGGCATATACAAAATTTGACGAATCAAGATGAAAGGTTAATTATCATGTCTAATATTAAATCAATATCTTAATAGGTTTAAAAAAAAAATCCTTGAAATTGTTACATCATCAAATTTCAGCAACTCCTGCAAACACTGATGAATATATCAAAAGGAAATGTGCACTACATCTGAAACTCATTAAGGTAAACTCATAAGCTAACCTCAAACGCTCTTAAAAAAAGCATTAAAGTTATTCTATCATCATTTTTTTAAATCGAAAGGGTAGTTATCCTAAAAGAATCAATACTAAGCACAATCGCCATTTCTAGCTCATCAAGATTAATTTACAAGCTATTATCAGATAAATATGAGTAGAAGTCTAGGCCTATAAAATGGCCCACAAAGATGTAGTTCCTTCATGCATTTTAAAGTGCAAAGGACAATAACTCCTATAACAATTAAAGAACCATGGCAAATCCATCTGTAACAGTTAAGGTTAAAAGGTAAACGTATCTGAGATACAAAACAGAATTTCAAGAGTATTTGTGAAAGTATAGGAATTTTTTTTTCATTTCTAAAGTCTATAGGACAGTAACTCATACCAAAAAGTGATGAATCGAAGACGACCCTTGATTGGAAAGTTATCAAAGTTAATCCACTTACCATATATCTAATCAGTATACCAGGCGGCTCTTGAAAAAAGTAAGAAAATGTTTTGTGTTATGACAATTTGAAGTCTAAAGGGCAATAACTAATACAACAAGGACAACTTATAGACATATATCCCAACCGCTCCAGAAATTTGAAATCCCACATATTTATAGATTTTCATAGTTAAAAGGGACATAACTCCTAATGAATTATTTGACCATGACTCATCTTCAATCTCCTTTTTGTCACCCTTCAGCTGAAGCTACTGTATATAATTTAAAATCCAATTAGAAATTAATTTGAGAGTGCTTACAAGGGTGTTTTGTTGATTTCCCGAGAAATAAAGGGGCATAACTCCTAAAAATATTTAACCAGGACTCGTCTTTGAACTTGCTTGAGTATTTTATAAACTAAAGCTACTGCATAAATACTTTCGAATTCAAACGAGAAATGAATTTGCTAGAATGTTAACAAGAATATTTTGTTATGTTTTAAAGGTACAAAGCGGTAAAGCTCCTACAAAAAATATTCAACCAGCACTCATCGTTATTCCGTCTTGAGGAATCATTGAACTTAAGGTTCTTTATAAATATTATCGAAGTCCATTAAGAAATAAATTTACTAGAACGCTGACAAAGATATCTTGTCGATTTTTAAAGTTGAAAAGGGGCATAAGTCCTACAAAACTATTCGACCAGGACACATTTACGAACTCCCTTGAGGCATTCTTGAAAAAAGCTACTATATAAATTCTAATCAAATCTTTCGAAAAATAAATTTGCTAGAGCGCTGATAAGGATGTTTTGTCGATTTCAAAGTTAAAAAGGAGCATAACTCCTACCAAAATATTCAACCAGGACCCATCTTTGCTCCCCCTCAAGTCATTTTGCAACTGAAGCTTCTCTATAAAGTTTATTTAAATACATTGAAAAATAAATTTGTTAGAGTGCTTACAAGGATATTTGTTGATTTTTAAAGTTAAAAAGCGGCATAACTCCTACAAAAAAAAATCGACCGGGACTTGTTTTCGAACTTCGAAAAATTGATTAATCAAAACGACAATTTATATGATTGGGGAGTTATCAAGTTAATTCATCTAAGTAACTGGAGTTTGGAGACCGTAAAAAGATTCCAGCGCAAGAGATATAGCCTATCTATACATAACAAAATACCGAAATTACTGTTCATTTATACATTTCAGTTATGGTGTACATTTTCTTAAGAGAATTTCTCATATGGATGCACTATCATACTTTCAAAATTATTTTATTTTTTGCTATTTCCAAATGGTATTCTGACCACCTGTTTATATTGCCCACATTTCAGGATTTTGTTATTTTATGTTTTCTAACTATTGACTCTACGAATGCCCTGTTGTTGATTATATGTTGTGACTGTCTTGTATTATTTGTTTTCTGAGCAACGGATGAAAGCGATTTGTAAGAAACTTTGCCAGTCAATTCAATGTTTTGACGATCCGCATCAATGGCAAGGGAAAGAATGGTATAGACGATACATGTAGCAATGAATTTCGATCAAAATTGTGCTAGGGGCCCCCTTGAACTTACTTACTACGAGGAATGAGCAAGGCTCATTGTTGAAGGCTTCGGTGAATTCAAGATGAGGAACAACAATAAAAGCTTTAATCAATACATCAAGCAGCCTTCGGAAAAAGCTAGTTACGACATTTTTCAGTCGAACTGGCATATACAAAATTGATGAAAGGTTAATTATCATGTCTAATATTAAATCAATATCTTAAGAGGTTTTAAATAAAAATCCTTGAAATTGTTACTTCATTGTTACGTCATTGTTTTTGTGTCTAACGTCATTGTTTTCTGTGTTCTCGTTTTTGCCCTGTCTTTGGACTTCGATTTTTGTGAATGTCACCCCTTTGTTCCTTCGGTATTCTGCTGCCGTTGTTTCATCAAATTTCAGCAACTCCTGCAAAAACTGATGAATATATCAAAAGGAAATGTGCACTACATCTGAAACTCATTAAGGTAAACTCATAAGCTAACCTCAAACGCTCTTCAAAAAAGCATTAAAGTTATTCTATCATCATTTTTTTAAAATCGAAAGGGTAGTTATCCTAAAAGAATCAATACTAAGCACAATCGCCATTTCTACCTCATCAAGATTAATTTACAAGCTATTATCAGATAAATATGAGTAGAAGTCTAGGCCTATAAAATGGCCCACAAAACTGTAGTTCCTTCATGCATTTTAAATTGCAAAGGACAATAACTCCTACAACAATTAAAGAACCATGGCAAATCCATCTGTAACAGTTAAGGTTAAAAGGTAAACGTATCCGAGATACAAAACAGAATTTCAAGAGTATTTGTGAAAGTATAGGATTTTTTTTTTCATTTCTAAAGTCTATAGGACAGTAACTCATACCAAAAAGTGATGAATCGAAGACGACCCTTGATTGGAAAGTTATCAAAGTTAATCCACTTACCATATATCTAATCAGTATACCAGGCGGTTCTTCAAAAAAGTCAGAAAATGTTTTATGTTATGACAATTTGAAGTCTAAAGGGCAACAACTAATACAACAAGGACAACTTATAGACATATATCCCAACCGCTCCAGAAATTTGAAATCCCACATATTTATAGATTTTCATAGTTAAAAGGGACATAACCCCTAATGAATTATTTGACCATGACTGATCTTCAATCTCCTTTTGGGCACCCTTCAGCTGAAGCTACTGTATATAATTTAAAATCCAATGAGAAATTAATTTGAGAGTGCTTACAAGGGTGTTTTGTTGATTTCCCGAGAAATAAAGGGGCATAACTCCTACAAAATATTTAACCAGGACTCGTCTTTGAACTTGCTTGAGTATTTAATAAACTAAAGCTACTGCATAAATACTTTCGAATTCAAACGAGAAATGAATTTGCTAGAATGCTAACAAGAATATTTTGTTATGTTTTAAAGGTACAAAGCGGTAAAGCTCCTACAAAAAATATTCAACCAGCACTAATCGTTATTCCGTCTTGAGGAATCATTGAACTTAAGGTTCTTTATAAATATTATCGAAGTCCATTCAGAAATAAATTTACTAGAACGCTGACAAAGATATCTTGTCGATTTTTAAAGTTGAAAAGGGGCATAAGTCCTACAAAACTTTTCGACCAGGACACATTTACGAACTCCCTGGAGGCATTCTTGAAAAAAGCTACTATATAAATTCTAATCAAATCTTTCGAAAAATAAATTTGCTAGAGCGCTGATAAGGATGTTTTGTCGATTTCAAAGTAAAAAAGGGGCATAACTCCTACCAAAATATTCAACCAGGACCCATCTTTGCTCTCCCTCTAGTCATTCTTCAACTGAAGCTTCTCTATAAAGTTTATTCAAATACATTGAAAAATAAATTTGTTAGAGTGCTTACAAGGATATTTGTTGATTTTTAAAGTTAAAAGGCGGCATAACTCCTACAAAAATAAAATCGACCAGGACTTGTTTTCGAACTTCGAAAAATTGATGAATCAAAACGACAATTTATATGATTGGGGAGTTATCAAGTTAATTCATCTAAGTTACTGGAGTTTGGAGACCGTAAAAAGATTCCAGTGCAAGAGATATAGCCTATCTATACATAACAAAATACCGAAATTACTGTTCATTTATACATTTCAGTTATGGTGTACATTTTCTTAAGAGAATTTCTCATATGGATGCACTATCATACTTTCAAAATTATTTTATTTTTTGCTATTTCCAAATGGTATTCTGACCACCTGTTTATATTGCCCACATTTCAGGATTTTGTTATTTTATGTTTTCTAACTATTGACTCTACGAATGCCCTGTTGTTGATTATATGTTGTGACTGTCTTGTATTATTTGTTTTCTGAGCAACGGATGAAAGCGATTTGTAAGAAACTTTGCCAGTTAATTCAATGTTTTGACGATCCGCATCAATGGCAAGGAAAAGAATGGTATAGACGTTACATGTAGCAATGAATTTCGATCAAAATTGTGCTAGGGGCCCTCTTGAACTTACTTACTACGAGGAATGAGCAAGGCTCATTGTTGAAGGCTTCAGTGAATTCAAGATGAGGAACAACAATAAAAGCTTTAATCAATACATCAAGCAGCCTTCGGAAAAAAGCTAGTTACGATATTTTTCAGTCGAACTGGCATATAAAAATTGATGAAAGGTTAATTATCATGTCTAATATTAAATCAATATCTTAAGAGGTTTTAAAAAAAAAATCCTTGAAATTGTTACTTCATCAAAATTCAGAAACTCCTGCAAAAACTGATGAATATATCAAAAGGAAATGTGCACTACATCTGAAACTCATTAAGGTAAACTCATAAGCTAACCTCAAACGCTCTTCAAAAAAGCATTAAAGGTATTCTATCATCATTTTTTTTTAAATCGAAAGGGTAGTTATCCTAAAAGAATCAATACTAAGCACAATCGCCATTTCCAGCTCATCAAGATTAATTTACAAGCTATTATCAGATAAATATGAGTAGAAGTCTAGGCCTATAAAATGGCCCACAAAACTGTAGTTCCTTCATGCATTTTAAAGTGCAAAGGACAATAACTCCTACAACAATTAAAGAACCATGGCAAATCCATCTGTAACAGTTAAGGTTAAAAGGTAAACGTATCCGAGATACAAAACAGAATTTCAAGAGTATTTGTGAAGGTATAGGAAACTTTTTTTTCATTTCTAAAGTCTATAGGACAGTAATTCATACCAAAAAGTGATGAATCGAAGACGACCCTTGATTGGAAAGTTATCAAAGTTAATCCACTTACCATATATCTAATCAGTATACCAGGCGGTTCTTCAAAAATGTCAGAAAATGTTTTATGTTATGACAATTTGAAGTCTAAAGGGCAATAACTAATACAACAAGGACAACTTATAGACATATATCCCAACCGCTCCAGAAATTTGAAATCCCACATATTTATAGATTTTCATAGTTAAAAGGGACATAACCCCTAATGAATTATTTGACCATGACTGATCTTCAATCTCCTTTTGGGCACCCTTGAGCTGAAGCTACTGTATATAATTTAAAATCCAATGAGAAATTAATTTGAGAGTGCTTGCAAGGGTATTTTGTTGATTTCCCGAGAAATAAAGGGGCATAACTCCTACAAAATATTTAACCAGGACTCGTCTTTGAACTTGCTTGAGTATTTAATAAACTAAAGCTACTGCATAAATACTTTCGAATTCAAACGAGAAATGAATTTGCTAGAATGTTAACAAGAATATTTTGTTATGTTTTAAAGGTACAAAGCGGTAAAGCTCCTACAAAAAATATTCAACCAGCACTCATCGTTATTCCGTCTTGAGGAATCATTGAACTTAAGGTTCTTTATAAATATTATCGGAGTCCATTCAGAAATAAATTTGCTAGAACGCTGACAAAGATATCTTGTCGATTTTAAAAGTTGCAAAGGGGCATAACTCCTGCAAAACTATTCGACCAGGACACATTTACGAACTCCCTTGAGGCATTCTTGAAAAAAGCTACTATATAAATTCTAATCAGATCTTTCGAAAAATAAATTTGCTAGAGCGCTGATAAGGATGTTTTGTCGATTTCAAAGTTAAAAAGGAGCATAACTTCTACCAAAATATTCAACCAGGACCCACCTTTGCTCTCCCTCTAGTCATTCTTCAACTGAAGCTTCTCTATAAAGTTTATTCAAATACATTGAAAAATAAATTTGTCAGAGTGCTTACAAGGATATTTGTTGATTTTTAAAGTTAAAAGGCGGCATAACTCCTACAAAAAAAAAAATTCGACCAGGACTCGTTTTCGAACTTCGAAAAATTGATGAATCAAAACGACAATTTATATGATTGGGGAGTTATCAAGTTAATTTATCTAAGTAACTGGAGTTTGGAGACCGTAAAAAGATTCCAGCGCAAGAGATATAGCCTATCTATACATAACAAAATACCGAAATTACTGTTCATTTACACATTTCAGTTATGGTGTACATTTTCTTAAGAGAATTTCTCATATGGATGCACTATCATACTTTCAAAATTATTTTATTTTTTGCTATTTCCAAATGGTATTCTGACCACCTGTTTATATTGCCAATGTTTCAGGATTTTCTTACTATTGACTCTACGAATGCCCTGTTGTTGATTATATGTTGTGACTGTCTTGTATTATTTGTTTTCTGAGCAACGGATGAAAGCGATTTGTAAGAAACTTTGCCAGTTAATTCAATGTTTTGACGATCCGCATCAATGGCAAGGGAAAGAATGGTATAGACGTTACATGTAGCAATGAATTTCGATCAAAATTGTGCTAGGGGCCCTCTTGAACTTACTTACTACGAGGAATGAGCAAGATCTATTGCTTGGTTTTGCAATGGATTTAAAGAGACTGTCTCATACATTTACTCCATATCAATCCTTTGTTTATCATCTACCATATATGAAGAGTCAAAAAAGAAAAAAAAAATAGCAGCTGGAAGACTGTTCATTTATTACATTTTGAAGTGTACATTGCATATCCCATTATTGACAAATCAAGATTAAAGGTTACTTAAAATACCAATTATGAATTCGATATCTATCCTGAAAATCATTCTGATTTCATCAAAGTAATTATAACAAAAATTGTTGACTGAATCGAGACAAAACTGTAGCTCATCAGGATTAACTCAAGAGCTATGAATGTCAAGTTAATGTCTCAAGCAGTCTTAAAAAAGCGAAGAAAACTATTTTTTTCGTCATCTGTTAGGTTCGAAAGAAGTATAACTCCTGCTACAAAATTTATCAATAGATTAAAACATTAGCACAAACTCCATCTGTAACTCATCAAAACTGACTCGAATGCTACTATCAAGTCACTATATCTAGAAGTCTTTAAAAAAGGGTCAAGAAAACTGTACTTTCACACATCTTAAAGTGCAAAAGGCAATAACCCCTACAAAAATTAATGAATCATTAAAAATTATCAAATCCGTTTGAAAAAGTTAAGGTAAAAAGGTATACATTATCCGATATATGAAGTCAATATTTCAAGCAGATTTGTGAAAGTCTAGAAAACGTTTGTTTTATGCATTTTTAAAGGACATGTATAAAGGGCGGTAACTCGCAAAAAAATTGATGAATCAAGACGACACTTGATTGGCAAATAATCAAAGTTAATTCACCTACCAAATATCTAATAAATATATCATGCTGTATTTACAGAAAGCCCGAACATTGTAATGTTATGAAATGTTGAATTCCGAAGCACAATTAATCCAACAAAAAATTGACGAATCAAGTCGACACTGCAATTAATTGGGGTGTTTTCAAATTTTAGTCTATTAAGTTATGAAGTCAATAAGAAGAAAAAAAAATAGATAAGATAAAAAATAATTAAAGATTAAAAAAATCCCCGAAAATTGTTATTTTTATAAAATTTTGAAGTCTAGAGAACATGAATCAAGGCCAAAGGTTAACTCACATAACAAATATCAAATAAGTGTCTTAAGAAGTTAAAAAAATACGGGAATATAACTACGTCATCAAATTATCAAGCCTCAAGAACAGTAATTAATTAATACATCAACTTATGACTAAATCTAGATGAAACGTATACTCCATCTGTACCTCATCAAGGTTAACTCATAAGCTAAAGTGTCAAGTAATTTCTCAAGCTGTCTTCCTTAAAAAAAAATCCAGAAAAAAAAATCTTAAGTCATTTTTATGTTTGAAAGGGCAATAACTTCAAAATATATGAATAGAATCATATAGAACCCAAACTTCATTTGTGACTCATAAAAGGTAACTCACAAGACACTATCTTTTTCTGGAGCAGTCTTTAAAAAGGTCTGGGAAACTGTTCTTTCGTGCATTTTAAAGCACCAAGGCAAGTACTCGAGGACTACACAAATTAATGAATCATGACGAATAGCCAAATCTTTATGTAACAATGTCTCAACAGGATGGGATTTGTAAATTGTTATATATGTAATTGAAAAGCATGAAGAAACTCTAACATGATCTGTAACCCCTTCAAGGTTAACTGACATACCAAATATGATGTCAATTTCTCAAGATGTCTTTATAAACAGCATTTGCGAGACTTGGAGCAGAAATTCATTTGCTTCGGATGGATTTTCTGTATTTTCGTGATATTTGGACTTTCACTTTGAACTGAAAGCAAGTGTTTATAAAGGACATAATTATTAAGAATATATCTATTAAGATTTTGAATTGAAGTCGTATATCCTGTAGTTGTTGATAACAATTCTGGTATACCAGTATTACATGTAACAGCAATACATAGAATTTATTTATTCGAGTATTATATCCCAGTATCGAACTTTTGGAATGAAACCTTGATCTGGATATTTACTATATCGCTTTGTTATTTAAACTTAAACAATATTTGATAATTAAACATTTTTATAGCAGATATTTACATTTACTCATATTGTAATACGAGACTTTTTAGAAAAGAACTCTTGTGTAATTTAAGGCAGAAATAAGTGCCTTTATTTATATTAATAAGAGAGTATTCCCATGCGAAAGATGTATGTTCTCTTTGTATTTCACTTAATATGTACTTGTTCTTGAGAGATTTTCTCGTATACTATTGGTCATTGGCTTGTCCTTGTCTTCTTATAAATTTTAGTTTCTTGATATTTGGGTTATTGGATGTGGTTTGTTTCCGTTGATTTATTCACTTTTTACCTTTTCGGGGCCATTTAGGGCTTACTATATGGTGTGAGGCTCCTCACTGTTTTGAAGACCATATGGTGACCCCTAGATGTTTTGTTTTTGGTCGTTTTAACCTGGATATGGGATGTTGTCTCCTTGACATTTGGACCATTTCCTTTCTTTTTCACATCATGCTTTCAAATTTTGGTATTAAATATAATTGCCATATTATATTCTGACCACCTGATTAAAGTGCCCACATCCTACTTTTTATATATTACCAAGTTTTTCTTTCAATCTACTTGACGAGTGCCTTTTGTTTATCTATAATTTTTTTATTGTCCACTAGTTTGGGACACTGGTGCTTTTGTCAGGCAACTGATGACAGTGATTGTAAGATCACTTTGCCAGTTTAATTAATGTTTGTTGACTATTCCGCATCCATTGCCAGTAAAAATATGGATGTAGCGTTGCTCCACATCTAGCAATTACTTCCACCCAAACTGGTGCTAGGTACGGTCTTGAACTTACTATGAGATATGAGCAAAGTTCATTATTGAAGGCCTCATGGTGACCTCAAGATCAAAAACAACAATCAAAGCGTTGTTCAATTTCTAGGTTCTACCATATATTTGAAGAATTTTTATTTCATATGTATTCACACCATATCCTCTAATCGTATGTATATGAAACTGGAGACTTCTGTCCTATTTAGTAAAAATAACTGACATACCTTTGAAAGAAACCAAGCTAATTTTACAACTTGAAGTGTGCCACTACATTTATCACCTTAAGATTGTTTAAGTAATTTGTTAATTATATTTTCTTTTATATGAGTTTGAGTAAAAATTGATCTCAGTCTTTAACAAAGTAAATTATCATGATGATGGCTTTCGGGGGGGGGGGGGACTTACTCTTCGTCATCTACAACATATGATAAGATATTTAAGAAAAGAAGATGCAAATAGAAAGTTGGTAAAGAGTATGTCTAATTACCGTTTGTGCTGGCAGGTGTGACATTTCTCATAAAAGGGAAAAGCTTATACAAGATCACCTAGAAATAAGAAGAAACTTGGGATACAACAAAGTTCTTTAATTGCATCCTTCGACTCAGAGCGCTATCGATGAAAAAAAAACTGGACATAACATCAGATGCTCACGAAGAGAGTCATCCGAATATAAATATGTTACAAATCCAATACATTGCATAAATGAAAGTAATTCACTCATGTCATCCATATCATTTTAAAGGTGGTTTGAGGATTTTTATGTTTGTTTTGATCAAACACCATTAAAAGTCCACAATAACAAAATTTCAGACACCCTATGGGAAGTTTTCTTGAGTATCAGACTCGGCTAGCTTCGTACGAGTATATGAAATTTTAACATTTGTGTCTGAGATATTTCCCTCCGTGCATTTTCACCGATGTTTGATTACGTAAGTATCGACAAAAGTATTTTTTTGCATACGACTGAAGCAAATGCTTTTGATGAAAAATTTCCATCACGATGCAAATTAACTTACACGTCTTCAGTCTGCATCAATAAAAAAAAAAATCTTTTGTGATACATGTGTTGACCTGATACGGCTGCTACTTCCACATATCACAACTCTTGTAACAATTTTCATCAAGATCCAATGCACCTTATGATGAACCCTTTGGTATAGCACTGGTTACTGTGGGGATAAATCATTGTTTGCATGCAGAAATCAATAACATTTGATGGAATGCACCTTCCATATTTTATCCCCACTGCGCTATCAGGTTTGTTCTGCTGTGGTAGAGCAGATTTTTAGTCATTTATGTATTTATACATAGAACTCGGGAAAGAACACAACCCGAGTACAACAATCAAAACAACAAAGAAGCCAAGACCATCTAAGAAGTCAACAATTACTGATATTAAAGAAGAAAGAGAACTTAAAGCATTTGTTAAACAGTTAACTACCCAAGTGAATATTCTACAATAGGGACAATCTGCAGCAAACCAGAGAAACAGAAACATGACATATCCAGATAGTAACTTTATTCCTGATGAGACAATTACATATCGACCAAGAGATAGGATTGAACGTAGACAAAATAAAGACATCACATGCTGGAGATGTGGACAAACTGGCCACTTTGCAGTCGGATGTAGAGTTAGACTGGACAATTCCCGTAAACGTCACCAATCATACAAGATGCAATATAGTTTGGTTCAAGAACAGGGGATGTGTTATGCAACAGAAGAATCCAAACAACGTTAATATAAAGGATTGTTTGGTTCATCCAATGAAGTTGACGTCAAGATTAATGGTATTGAAACGTCAGCATTACTGGATACAGGCTAAACGGTGTCTATCATCAGCCAGAAGTTTTACAACATATATTGTTCGTCAAAACCCATCATAACATTATCGCACATCCTGAACATAGAGTGCATGGATGGACAGCGTATGCCATATCTTGGGTATATAGAAGGAGATAAATGGAATTTCATTGTCCAGTAAAGAATACCCTGGAATATTCCTAGTAGTTCCAGACAGTAACTACAACTCTGCAGTACCCTTGATTATTGGAACTAACATCCTTGGGGAGGTTATGAGGGACATACGAAAGACAGTAGGACCAAGGTATCTACAGGATGCTAACCTCTACACACCGTGGTATTTAGCGTTGCGTTCTATGACCTTAAAAGACAAGGAGCTCGAGAGAAAGAACAACCGTTTGGAAGTTGTAAAATCAGCAGAACAAAGCCCAATTACAATACCACCAAATTCAGAAATACTTATCTCGATATCTTGACAAACAACTTCAACAGCAAACGATGTGTGCCATTCTACAGTCAACTTCACACCCCGTTTTGCTAGATGATCTTGATATAGTACAAACAATTACTACTTACGACTATAAGCATCATGGAAGTGTTCAAGTACATATATCCAACGTGAAAACAAGAACAGTCACTGTACCACCACACTCACTACTTTGTGAACTGCAACAAGTCAACGTTGAAAACCAAGTACAGGAAAAGAATACTAAGCTCAGGGACATACTCAAAGAGATACATTTGCCAGATGATCTACCAGAAGAGTCAATAGAAATGGGAAAGGAACTCATTTACAGATTCCAGGATATATTTTCCAAAGAAGAAAATGATATTGGCCACACATCAGCAGTGAGGCGTAGAATCGAATTGATGGACACTCATTTTAAACAACGCCATAGAAGAATTCCACCGTCCATTTTATGAAGTTAGAAACCACCTTCAACAACTACTGTCAGCTGGAGTCATAAGGAGATCACATTCACCTTGGTCTTCAAATGTGGTGTTAGTCAGAAAGAAAGACGGAAAACTACGAATGTGCGTTGATTACCTTTAACTCGTCCAGAGAACGATCAAAGACTCATATGCCTTACCAAGCATAGAGGAGATCCTTGACTCTTTGGGAGGTAATAGTCTATTTACAGTTTTAGATATGAAGAATGGTTATCATCAGGTCGATATAGAGGAAGAACATAAACAACACACAGCCTTTACTGTTGACCCATTAGGATTCTTCGAATTCAACCGCTTACGCTTTGGCTTGTCTAATGCACCAGCAGCCTCTCAACGCTTGATGGAAGAGTGCCTTGGAGATCTTTATACCCGCATTTGTTTCATTTATTTGGATGATCACATTATATTCTCGAAGTCCATGGAAGAACATCTCAGCCGCTTAGAACAGGTTTTCCATCGACTCCGAAAAGTTGGTTCACCAAAGAAGTGCAAATTTTTCAAGCGACGTGTCAAATACATAGGCCATATTGTATCTGAAGATGGCGTTGAACATGATCCAGAGAAGGTCAACAAAGTTACCAAATGGCCGAGACCGACATCACCAGAGACAGTTCGCCAATTTCTCGGCTTCATAAGCAATCACAGGAAATTCATCAGGATTTTTTCTAAAATAGCACGACCTTTGACAGATCTGATGCCAACGACAAGCAAGAAGTTAAAAGGGAAGAAGAAAGCCACTGATATGTCAAAATAGCATTTGGACGAAGAACAGGATGAAGATTTCCAAACCTTGAAGAGTCGTTTGTTGTCATCACCAATTCTTGGATTTCCTGATTACACCATACCCTTCGAATTGCATACTGATGCTTGCCAGACAGGACTTGGTGCCGTCCTTTACCAACAGCAACAAGATACAAAGAGTGTTATCGCTTACGCAAGCAGAGGCCTTTCAAAGACAGAGCGGAACCACCCAGCTCACAAACTAGAATTTCTAGAACTCAAATAGGCAGTAACAGAAAATTTCAGCGATTATTTGTATGGCAACAGCTTCACGGTGCTTACGGACAACAATCCGCTTACTTATGTACTGACATCAGCCAAGCTGGTGGCAACAGGGCATCGTTGGATTGCTGCTTTAGCTGCCTACAACTTTGACATTCAATACCGGCCTGGACATAAGAATGCAGATGCTGAGACTTCCAGCCATCTTTAGAAATCAGGAAACTTGTACACTGGACCAGACCAATTTGACAACAGATGACCATGCTAGCGTGACAAAACATTCTGTCAAAGCCTTATTGTAACTCAGTACAACGACAGGCGTATTGTTTAACAACAAATATCCCACATTCAACTGATATCCAGTTAACGTCAGAGAGGAACAAATAAAGGACCATGTTATCAGAACATGGATACATCACGTTAAAAAAGGAGTTAGGCCAAGAAATGATGATATATCATCAACTCCAGCTAATACTCAGCTTAATGTCAACTTCAACAGATTGGTTTTGAAGGATGGGCTTCTGTACAGAGAGACAACGATTGACAGTGAAACCAAGGATCTACTCGTCTTACCACTTTCACTTGTGTCTACGGTATTGAAAGGTCTACATATAACATGGGCCACCAAGGGCAACAACATCTTTAGTTAAAACCGCCTTTACGTGCAGGGAATGACCCGGGGCATTGAAGAATGAATTCAGCGATGCCCAAGAAATAAAAGAAAGACACTTCCCAACGAAAAAGCTGCACTGACAAGTATCCAGACATCTCAACCCATCGAAATTGTCTGTATGGACTTTTTGACTCTCGAAACATTGAAAGGCGGATTTCATCACATCTTGGTCATCACCGACCTTTTACAAGATATGCGCAGGCTATACCAACAAAGAACATGAGCGCAAAGACAACAGCTGAAGCATTCTTCAATAACTTTGTAACACAGTATGGGCTCCCGCAACCTATTCACTCGGACCAAGGAGAACATTTTGAAGGCCGTCTCATGAAAGAAATATGTGAACTTACCGGCGTCAAAAATCCCGAACAACACCGTACCATCCGATTGGTAATGGCCAATGTGAGCGATTTAACCGCAGCTTGTTGAACATGCTTGGCACATTATAGAAACACCAGAAATCGGATTAGAAAACATACCTTGGTCCAATTGTACACGCCTACAACGTTAAGAAGCAGGAAACAACAGGCTACTCTTCTTTTGCCTTGATGTTTGGTAGAGAGTCACGCTTACCGGTAGATATCAATTTTGGCCTAGACACCAGTAATGACAAGAATAGTAACATTAAATATGTAGAGCATATGAAAGAGAGAGAATGCCACCTTTTACACAACGACGTCGTGGTTCAGCGGAATTTCATGCACCGGGAACAATTTTTGAACATGCGTGAAATACTACTCTTCCGCGATTTACCTGATCGTGCATCAGCGACACCAATCGGGAAAAGCGTTAAGGTGCATTCCATTGTAAGTGGCAGATATATGAACATTTGATTGTAAATTGCACACATTTGCTCTTTAATATATATGTAAATCTTCTTTGTGTTAACTCATCTTTTGGAACATGACAGCCTCTACAAACAGAAACTATTTTACGACACTTTCAGTTATACTTACAGCTATTCTGGACAGAACTATTTCTGTCTTATTGACCAGTGTGTTCATATAAGGCATGTATATGCATTTGGTTCTAGCAGAGTGTCGGATAAAAGAATAAGGTCGCTATGACCTTGACCTTGAATGTTAATGTCAAATGATTTTTAAGGAATTCTTGTTCTGTGCAGATTTTTTTTCTTAGGCAAAGTGTGTTCATATTTGGCATGTATGTGCATTGTGTCATGTCGAAATGATTAAGGTCACTGTGACCTTGACCCGTAAGTGAGCCTTAGTAAAGATGAATAATTGCTACATAAAAAAGCCTTCCGTGGTGTACCTCATCCAAAAACTTTCCTTAAGCGATTTATACAATGGTTTGGGTTTGTGATTATATCTTGCGGTTTAAAATTTTTGAAAGTTTTTTTTATGTCATATTCACTGATTAAAAGACATGAGCTGCCGAAATATCTTGATGTCTTACTCTTTAAAGTCTGAAATTTTCATTTCTTACATTTTTAACGGATAAACATGCTTTGTTTATCAATTTTTGTTGCAATTGACTCAATGAATGCACCTAGATAGTTTATAAGCTGTGATTGTCTTCTATTAGTCTTTTTGTCTGCCAACAGATAACAGCGGTTGTAAGAACACTTTGCCAGATAAAAGACCGTTTGTTAGTTCTACAATCAACAGAATTAAATTTTTAAACTTTAAATGAATACTTTGTTGCACACAAAACTTTAAACTTGAAACATTTATTATACTAAAGGGCCCACATGAGGTATGATATTGCAATATTACATATATAAGCTATGCATGGAACAAACATAAATGAATATATGCAGACGGAAGTAGAATAATGCTATTACTAGTAATTAAATAGACAAACTCACAAAATTCACAAAATTTTGCCAAGCCAATAAGCACATATATTAATGTTGGTTATTTTTTTTTGTCCGGTGTTCGGGTTATTTCCCTTTGGAGGTTTGACCAAGAAAGAAACAAATGACTAAAACTCTCAAGAAGTTAACTAATTGACAAATTAAACATATTAATATGTTTAGTGACGATCCCGCATCCATGAGTAATGCTGGGGGCGTCTTAATCTTACTATGAAACATGAGCAAAGCTCATTTTTGAAGGCCTTATGGCAATTAAAGATGAAGAATAACGATAAAAGCGTGGTTCTATTGCTTGGTTTTGCCATATATTTGAGCAGATTTTTTAATGTACATTATCTTCATATACTTTCATTGTTTACATCAGTTTTACATCAATAAGAGTTAATTTCTAGTGATACATGTGTTGATGTGTTAATGTACTGAATCGAGAATGGTGTAACATTCATTATTTTCTTTACGGTAAAAGATTGTTCTGTTTTCACAAATTATCTTTTTACATCTTGATGAACTCATAGACACGGGGGAGAAATCAGTACTTGGATATAGAACTTTACACTCGTATCAAAACTGTTGATAGTAAAATGGCACATACATGTATATGCTGTTTGATAAATTTCCAGATCTTGGCTGTGTTAACTCATCATTTAGAGCATGGAAGTCCCTAACAAACGTAGATAATATTTGTATTCATTAATATTTGACCAAAAGTAACCATATGAAATGATATTCAAGTAAAATCTTTTTTATTTAAAAAAATATAGTATGAGATGTCAAATGAAAGATATTAATTAATCAATTAGACACTAATACTAGTAATAAAACTTGCTATTTTCAAACTTAAAAAAAACTTATGATACAATCCCATATCTGACCTGACACTCAGCTGAAGTTCACCATACAATAATTTTATATCCCAAGTTTGTTAATAAAGTAGTCCCTGATAAATCTTTGGAATTTTTATATAAAAGATGTTCTGAAGATTGCCATGAAGGGTGTGCTGACCTTTTGTACAATGAATATAGGTGTCCCTTATTATTCCTTATTTGCATATATGCGGTAGTAAGAACACTTTTCCAGTTAATGATTTATTTGTTGACGATCCCCCGTCCATAAGTAATAAGATATATAGATGTAGCGTGGTTCGACATCTAGCAATGGATTACACTCAAAATGGTGCCAGTGGGCATCTTGAATTTACTGTTCGATATGAACCAAGCTAATTGTTGACGGCCTCAGGACAACGTCTAGACAAAGAAACCAATAAACACGTTGTTTCAATGCTTTGTTTTTACCAGGCGTTTTTTCAATAGACTTTACCTAAGGTGCATTTACTACGTATCCTTTCATTTTTATTAATCAGAGTGGGAACTTATGGGCCATCTAATGACATCTCCTGCATGAACACTCACTGATTAAACATGAACCATTTACTGCTATTTTGCATGAAAAAATAAAGGAGTAAATGTACATGGGACAAAATCCTTGTAAATACATGGTAAGATCAAGCAAATGGAACAACGCTTTCACTTTTGTTCTTCATCTTGAAGTCACCATGAGGCCTTCAACAAAGACTCTACCTCATAGTAAGTTCAAGACGACCCGTAGCGCCAGTTTTAGCGGAATTCACTTGCTAAACATTGAACAATGCCACATCCATTCCCCCTTTTTCATACTGTTTGTCGAATAGATGCGGGATCGTCAACAAGCAAAACATATCGGGCAAAGTACTCTTACAAACACTGTCATCCTTTGCCCGACAAAGGGACCAATAGACAATACAAGATATAAACTATCACAGTGCACTCATTTAGTTGTTTGTAAGAAAACTTGGCGAGGAAAGTCGGGAGATGTGGGCAATATATATACAAATGGCCAGAAAAATACTTTAATGTTTACAAAACAAGAAAGCCAAATGTTGAAATAACATACTTAGCATCGCCCTAGATGGCACCCCATGGCGGGTGGGGAGGAAAGGAGTGACCTTGAAATAATTTTTGTCAAGAATACCGCTTAAGTGGACGCTAGGGACCTTCTTGATCTCGCTTGAGGGAGTGAATATTGTTCACCTCTGGTTGAAGACCCTCAGGCGACATCAAGATGAAGACAGGAATAAAAGCCCTGTCCTTGATAAACTGGAGTTTTCTATGTATCTTGTGCGTTTTTGTCACATGTACATTCACTCCATATCCTTTCATTTTTTCTATTATTTTCTAATTTCGAAGAATTGTCTTTTTATTACCTGAAGTTTATTTGTAAATTCAAGGAAAATCTCTTCTAAAGTCCAGAAACTTAATTCCCCGTAAGTAAAGAACATTTATTTAATAAGAAAAAGAAGGGAAACGGGGAATGTGTCAAAGAGACAACGACCCTAAGGGGAGCAATAACAACTCAAAGCCACCATAAGATCTTCAATGAACGGTGAGGAAACCCCACATCCAACGGTAGGTCGGAGTTGGCCCCTAAATAAAAGAGTAATCAAGTTCAGCGAAATAAGCATCTTCCTAGACTCCGATAGTTTATTTAAGTGTATAGTAACATTTCACTGTATTTGTGTTTATTTGTTAGTAGTCTTTGACTCATCTTTCTAAATTACGTTTTGTCCTATTCTTTTCTTTTTCAAGATAGTGATCATAGAGTTAGTAATCTACCTGTATTTGGTTTAATTCGTATGTTTATTATACTATAGGGAAACGGGATGGAGAAAGAGGAGGTTTGGGTAGCCATACACCGGTATAACCCTACCTGTAGCGTTTGCTAGTGCCGCTACCAAGTCTGGCTATCCCGAGTTCCTATCGTTATTACATTTGTCTCTAGTCTGTTATGAGTTTTTTTTCTAGTGCGATTCCCCTGTGGATTGTCCTCTCGTGTAAGTCTTATTATCCTTAACTTTGAATTGTTTTCCAATGATTAGATTTTTTTTTAATCTAGTTAACATCGAATCAGAAGAATGACCCAATTTCCGTTTTCCCTTCATTAAAGCATTACATTTAAATTTATTGATGAAGTGTTGAAAGAGGAATAAGTCTTGTCATTTCCTTTAAAACAATGTATCCATAACTGAAAGGATAGTCCGTAATCATCTGCATTTGAAAATATTGTTATATGTTGTGTCATCAGACCTAAGCATATACATCTATGTGGAATTCAGTAAATAAACATGACATCAGTGAGCATCGCACATTTTAGGGAGAGCTTTAAAGTAATGTAATGAAGTATTATGACGATATTGTTTGAAGTAAACAAACTAGTTCAAAGGCGATGTTTAAAAAAAGCATCCTGACAACATTCCACATTTTTACGGCTTATTTCTGATTAATAAGGGGAATTTATTAAATAGTAAATAATATAGATTAATTTACTACATTCCCCCTATAGGAAGTAAATATGATTTTCATGTTTCTTATATTTTAAGTTAATAATATAGTGCAATGTCAACACAAGTATAAATAAGCAATAAAGGGATATGCAGTAAATGCACATGCATTAATTAACATCCCATCATCTATGGGTACGTCGGAAATCAGGGTGGTTCGTGTATCTAAAACTGCGCATCCATATCGCGCAACTGATGAAAAATTGAAGTTAACATCGAAATGCTGTAAAAATATTTTAAATAGTTTACTGATATTAGATAAAATGAAATGAGCAACATTTATGCTGCCAGCTCACAATTTATGTCACATTTTGAAAAACACATTTTATTAAAGGGAGAAAATTCTAAAAAAATAGTAAGGGAAAAATCACATTTTCATGATTTTGTCAAAAAAATGATCGGTAAACCCATTTTTTTTCATATTTTCAAAAAAAATTCTTTAACATACTTAATACTACATTTTCCCCAAAAATATCGTCTTATTCATATAAACATTTCTAAAATTGTATTTCCTCCCTATACAGACTACCTTAAAAGGGCAAATTCTTGCTATTTTCGGAAGCTTCTACCTGAAAAACGAGATCGGTGACCTAATGATATTTCTTTACAAAAATTTGGAATTGAATTAAATATACTTTCTGTCACAGAAATATAAGAAAGATCTATCAGTAGTATATGAGTACAGTTCACCTCACATTTGTGGTGGTGGATATTGGTGGATCACCGGAAGTGACGTAGAGCGGAAATGACGTCACCGGGAGTCACGTGACCGGAAGCGGAAGTCACGTGACCGATGTATAACATGTCAACATTGCGCATGCGCAACCGGAAGTAGCCCTTTTTGCAGCCCTATTCGGCCATATTGACCGGAAATGACGTGTTGAAAGAGTGCAAGACCCCACAGGAGTGTAATGGGAAGGTATTGGAGCGCGCATGCGCGACCGGAAGTGGGCGTAGCCCCATGTTGTATACCAGAAGTACCCCTTTTTGAAGCCCTATACGGGCCTATTGACGGAAATGACGTGTTGGAACAACACGTGATCCCGCAGGGGTGCTGTATGACCTTACTACAACGCGCGTGCGCGACCAAAAGTGGGCGTTGCCCCAGGTGTAGACCGGAAGTAGGTATTTATCTACTGGTAGTAGCCATGTTGATAGGAAATGACGTGTTGAAAGAGTGCAAGGCCCCACAGGGGTGTTGTTTGACCTTACTACAGTGGACATGCGTGACCGGAAGTGGGCGTAGCCCCAGGTGTAGACCAGAAGTAGGTATGTATCTACTGGTAGTAGCCATGTTGATAGGAAATGATGTGTTGGAACAACACGTGTTCCCGTAGGGGTGTGGTTTCACCTATGTCCATGACGCATGCGCGACCGGAAGTGGGCGTAGCCCCAGGTATAGACCTGAAGTCGGGTATGTTCCCTAGTCGGAACTACTCGGGCATGGTCTTTCGGATGTTTTTATATGTTTTTACCTCTTTTTCAATGGTATTCTTTGTATTTTCTTCCCTTTTCTTTCATTTTTTCCTTGTCCCACCCTTTTTATTGTTGGTATACCTTTTCAAGCCCTTTTCAATGTTGTTCTGCAATCCAATGTTTAGACTAATACCCTTTTTAATGCTGTTATACCTTTGCAACCCATTTTCAGTATTGTTCCTTGTATTGTAATTCAATGTTTGCCTTAATTTCTTCTTGTCTAACCCTTTTCATGTGTGATTTTCTTATGTTCTACCTTATTTTATAATTATGTCCCTTTTTCATCCAATTCTTAGAGGTATTTCCCTAGGTATTTCCCTTTTCCCGCCTTATTTCTATACTTTCGTCTGCTATTGCCGTTGTTTTATTATTTCCCATTATATTACATAATTAATTCCTATTTCCCCTCTCCTACCCAATTTCTATACTGTCGTCTGCTATTGCTATTTTGTTCCCTATTATATTTATTGATTATCTCCATTTTCAATCAATTCTTAGAGTTTTGTCCCTTCTTTCTCTAGTAAAATCTGCTATTGCCGTTGTATTATTATTTCCCATTATATTACATAATTAATTCCTATTATATTACATAATTATCTTCATTTTCATCCAATTCTTAGAGTTATTTCCCTTTTCCCGCCTTATTTCTATACTTTTGTCTGCTATTGCCGTTGTATTATTATTTCCCATTATATTGCATAATTACTTCCTATTATATTACATAATTATCTCCCTTTTCATTCAATTCTTAGAGTGATTTCCCCTCTCCTGCCCAATTTCTATACTGTCGTCTGCTATTGCTATTTTGTTCCCTATTATATTTATTGATTATCTCCCTTTTCAATCAATTCTTAGAGTTTTGTCCCTTCTTTCTCTAGTAAAATCTGCTATTGCCTTTCTATTTCCCTTTTTCACAATATTTCATGATCATCTTTATTTTATCGAACCTCTAACCCATGACAACTTTATATTCATTTATTATTTTTATTTGAATGTTATTCTGTTATTTTTTTCGAACTATTAGAGTTGTGTTCATTTTTTAAAATTTTTTTTGAATATTATTTTTTTTCTAATAATTAAGATTCCCAATATACACCGACCTAAACTACTTTATTGATGTTGTTTACCAAGTTTCTTAACCTATTACCTGAAGCTTTCTTAATGATATATTTTGCTAGATCTATTGTATTGTCATTATATGCGAGAGCTTACTTAGGTCACTCTGCATTTCTCCAGGCTTGTGACTGGCTATAACCGTATAGTTATAGGCTGCATTACCCCTTTTCCTCCTTTTTTCTTCATCTTTTATTCTTTTCTTTTATCTTTTCTGTTCCTTTTTTATTTTTTTTATCTTCTTTGTTTTGTTGATGCTCATTGGGGCTTTGTCTCATTCGTTGTGGTGTTGACTTTCTTGGCAGTATAGTCTTCTTGTAATTTTTTGCGGTCCCTTTTCACCTGTTTGTTCAGTTTGGCCCATTCGGTATAAAAATCGGTACACATTTTACAAATCCATCTCTTATTGTCGAATTCAGAGCGTTTCTTTATTTCTTGACATTTGGAGCACTTCTTTTTCTTGGGTTTTAAATGCATGGTGTCAGTGTTGATAAAAGGTAAATCTGGCCGGATTTTCCGCCGATATCCAGGTTTCGACTCTTCTTTTTCTTTCACAAATTTCTTCATTCCAGTAGGCGTAACGATGTAGATGCACGACATTTTGTCCGATACGTTCGAGAGTTGGGAATCAACTGACAAAATTTTTAGTTGTATGTTCTTTTATTCATTTTCGGAGGTGATTTGTTTCAATAATGAATGATCCCTTTTATTTACAGTTGGCAGAGTAAAATGCATCAACTAGTCTTTGTTTCCATTTCTCGAGGCCTTCATAATGCTTCTGGAGATTTTTAGCCTTCACCAAGATGGCGTACACCTCAGCGGGACGGGATGCAAACAATAATTGCATATGAATTTTATCCATTTTTTTTGTCAGTCTAGCGACTGAGAAAGCCGGTTGATTGCACCTTTATATAGTCTCGATGGTTGTGATTGGTTGGTTCATTTTGTAAGACTGCTTCTGATTGGTTGATTTTCCTACATTCTGATTGGTCAATCCATTGTAAATGGAGGCTTCTGATTGGTTGAATTTCCAGCAATTTGATTGGTCCATATTATGTACACCTTCAATCCACTTTTTGTCTCAAAAATGATTACTATCGGAATGATACATTTTCATCTCCTTTTATTAGCTTATCTGTAACCTAGAGTAACTATAACCTGTTGGAACTGTATCCCAAAGCACTGTTTCCATTAAAGTATTTCTATAACCTTAGTAGCATTGGCTAAACCTAAGTTTGTTAAAAAAAAACTATTTTATTAAATTTTGTCCCTGTTACATAGCCCTTACCTCAACCTTTATGTTCCAGTGTTGTTAGGTAAGTTATGTTGTATTTGTCGTGATATGACTTTAGTGCTGTTTGTATTTACCAGAGTTATTTGAACCTAATTATAAGTTTTCGCTTGATGTGTCTATTTTTTCTTTCTGTTTTATGTGATACTTTGATAACGAATTTTAGTGTCTAGATTACTTTCCATTGTTAACTTCAGATTTTTCAATTTGTGATTTGGTTGGTATTTTATTTGGGATTTGGTTTCTGGATTCATTTTGGATCTACAAACAACAAGATATTAACAGATATGCATTTTTTATCATCTCCGTCATTTAGGCAGACACGGGTCGGAGATCCACATGCTTCCTGTACAATATGTATTTCAATTAATGTTTTCATTTCAAATGTTCACACTGTAGTACGTGTTCGATTTTCCATACCAATTCTCCCAGGCATAGTTGACCCACCTGCATAGTAGGTAATTGAATAGGTAAGTCCAATCCTGGGCACTGAATTGTGGTCTGTACTTTATCGTGCTGTTCCATCTCAACTATCACCTCTTCTAGAATGGAGTCTATTATGTTGCGTAGACCAAGTAAGAAGTCCTGAACGTTTTTAACTGTTAGTGTATAACACGTTAATTCTATGTCAGGTGGTACCACCTGTTTAATTTTCAGCTTGATTATATACTCCCCATTGTTACAGTCTGTTGGCTGGTGTTCTGGTTTAACTTTGTGCTTCTCTTGTTGATGACATATGGGTAAAGGGTTTTGGTTGTGGATTCTCATATGTCGGTTACGATTGTATTTTCTAGAAAATGTCTTCTCACATATTCCACAACTAAATTGGTGTTGGTTGTCACGACGGTGACGTTCACTGTTAAACATCTGTAACGACAAAATGATATTATTTAGTTATATTAAGTTATGAATATTATAATTAATTGTGAATATTAATTAGTGATGGGTAATTATTGTACTTACCATTTACTTTAGGTATCTTCGCTTTCGAACTGGTAGGCAGAATGACATTCTGGCGACTGAGGAAGGCGGTTGATCGCGACTTTATATAGTCAAAGTCATTTATCTCGACGGCTGTGATTGGTTAATTTTTGTCAGACGGTTTCTGATAGGTTGTTTTTCCTAATTTCTGATTGGTCAATCCATTGTAAATGGAGGCTTCTGATTGGTTGAATTTCTTGCAATTTGATTGGTTCGTACACCTTCAATTCACTTTTTGTTGTAATTGTGTTCGAATTTCCTGTTTCAGTTTGTATTTTTATGTCAAAGTTTACATTTGTTTTCATATTTCTGTTCATATTTCATGTTTTAGATCGTATTTTCGATGAATGTATCGCAGTTTTGTTGTCTTTATCGGCCTTTTTACGGGTTTTTGCTGCTGCTGCTGGTTCTCGTCAATACTTGGATATATCTGCTGCTGCTGCTGCTGCTTCTCGTCCATACTGGGGTCTGCTGCTGCTGGATTGATAGGCTATTGTGTTGGTGGCGGCGGCGGTTGTGGTGGTGGTGGTGGTGAATTTAAGGTATCTGGGTGGTGGTGGTGGGATAATAGTCTATGGTGGTGGTGGTGGTGGTGGGATCATAGTCTATGGTAGTGGTGGTGGTAATGGTGTTGGGCTATGCCTGTGTTGGTG